>JAHZNP010000089.1:0-162630 GCA_020615345.1 Triops cancriformis
TTTTCTGTTTAAGTACAACGAGAATTAAGTGTTACTGAATTGATCATAAGACACATATATCACACAGATTCACTTATCAATTTTCTACGTTTTGAAGTTTTTAACCACTAAAAAGTAAGCAGACGCACTGTTGTTTACATACAAATACTAGTAGGCGGGGTTTAAATACATGTCCCTGGTTGTACTGTGCTCCTTGAGCTTCGTAGAACGGAAGGTGGTTTTCGGGCTGCGCGCGAAGCCATCCAGTTGGCCAGTTCACGCTAAAATGGCAGTTCAGTTCAGCGTAGTACCCGCCAAAATGTCAGTTGAGTCCAGAGTTGAACTGAACTGCCCAATTCCGTTAACAATAAAATGCACCCTTGGTGAAAACGTTCAACTGCTACTTAACTACGGTAGGTGGCTGTAGTGAGCTTGGCGGGTAGTTCGGAAGTTTCGAATAGGCTACGAAGGGTTTGAAATTGAGGGGATAAGCTTGTAAAAGGGAAATAAGTCGCAGTTCTATTGGTAATTGTCAAAAATCTTGGCTCTGGAAGTAACTATTTAAAATTAATTTACTGATTTGATTTTCTCGTACGTACAGGTAGTTTTCCTCGTGGTATTATCCTCCTGTAAGTACTTTTTCGGTAAGTTTCGACGACTTCCCCGTTTTATATCAACCAACGTGTATGACTAATATCTTTATTTTGGGAACGCACTTTTGTGTAATGAACTCTTATCGAGCTCGTCCTACCGTATTGAAAATCAGCTTTTTATTTTTTTATTAAGGCATTTTATATTATTTTATAAGGTAATAGGTGCTTACTCTCTTTCGCGACACCCTGGGTTTTTCACGTATGAAACACTCAAACAAGGCTATTTCTTAATGAAGCCATTCTTGTCTCCTAGTGTGTTTTGATAGTTCTTTATTTTTATATACAGCATGGAATCATTTTCAAATCACCCATTCTTGAGTAAATTCTTGTACGTCAAACTCGTAGCATACACGGTACCCTTTCAGTGTCCAATTGTCCAATTAAAAAATTCCCCATCGAGATCGGAAACCCAAGGCAAGAATAAGACAAGGAACCCAAGAAAAAGGAACTAACAAACGAGAAAACGATGGAGGAAGTGGTAGCCTACTTATAGTGGACAGATCGCGGATAAAAGACAGCGCAATATTACAGACATAGATATAATGAAGAGTAGCTCTTCTCTTTCACATAGATCTATGGGGTATCACAGACCTGCACAATCCCAAATGTCGACAACTGATTTGAAACTCTGTAAAATACGTCCCCTTAGTTCAAAAATATCACTAGGCTTACAAAATAAGACCAGGCCGTGTAACAAGCCCTTTTTCGCCAACCACCGTCCAAGTTCATGCATATAAGAGACAAACGAAAAACAATAACGCCTCTTGGCTACTCTTCCCCCCACATCAATGCGCGCTCGTATTACTATCTGGCTTTCTTTGGGGTGACACACTCATACTGGGCAAAGACCGCTCTAAACTATCGTTATACAGTAACCGTTGGGTTAGCAAGGTTTCCGCCTTTAGCGTAGAAGCCACTACGCGAGCCTTCGGCCGTTCATCCCACGTATCGGTTAGGCTATCATAATAGGGGCGGAGACTGTCGTCAAAAGGACAAGAGTAAGGGTCAGTAGCAGAAGTGGGCGGGGCTGTCATGGGTACCACCTAAGCAAAACAAACAAGGGAACATTTAGCCAAAGCATATCCACAACTGTCACAATAACATAGAAGTCGAGAAAAACCCAAACCATTGTCAATACCAAGCTTCGCAAAGTGCAGTGACCGGTGCTTTCATGCAGACAAAAGTGGCGAAATAGCTGCTAACCGCAACTGATGACCTCCCAGCTTGGCTACCAAAAGTAAGTCAGTACGCGCAAGTAAACCAATCTTAGTTATACGAAAAGGACAGACGTTGTGTTAGTGAGCACGCCTTCCCTTTCCAATAACCCTCTTTTTCCTCTCTCCCAAGTGCAAAAGCCAATGCATCCACTTACGCGCCCCCACAACTGCCGAGGTTAATCAACGAGTCTGGAACAAGTTTCTTGTCAAGGAGTGAATAGGCATAGCAGACTTAAAAACGGCATTGAACCTCAGGACTTAAGGGAGGGGCAGAACTTGGAGGGAGGGCGTGGCTTCACTCACGTCCGTCAGCCCCCTGACCCTTCCCACAGCCGCCACCATGAGCCCCACCCACTGACTTTACCCCCTCGCGTGTGTACCTTGGCATGGACTTGACTGTGATTATTCTGGCTGCCGGAGTGACTCAAAGGTCTTTTAGCTGCCTCGACTTTCTGAACCAGACTTGAAACTTTGGACGACACCGTTCGGTTCGCTTTGTTGGTAGCGCCCAACTTGGTCGCCGAGTCCTTTTTGTTGAGCAGGTTGTTATCTTTCACTTTGGCGAGCGAAAGCGAGTCTTTGGTGTTGCTGCCGTTGCTATTGAGACTATGCTTAGGAAGACTGGGGAGTTCTCGCTTCAGCGAGGAGAGTTTGCCGTACGAACAAGTGGAGGGAGTCGACGGAGACTTGACTGGAATGCGACTTTTGGAGTCGTGTAACTTGTCACTGCTCATGGACGCAGCGTCGAGACTGGCATCGGACTCCGGTCTCTTGAGTCCAATTTTAGGTGGTGAGTGTTCGCTGGACTTGTAATTGGGCGACGCGAGAGAGCTGCCAGGATCGGTTTGAATCGCTACTGAGTTACAGCGATCCGAGCTCCCGAACCGCCAACGTAGCGTCGGCGTTTGATAGGGATAAGGTTGCTCCGTTTGCACGCTGCGTTGCTCTGTGGAACTGATGTGAGTAGCGGAGGTCTGGCAGCCAACCGCAACGGCCGGTTTAGGTGGGAAAGCCTTTTGCAAAATCCTTAAACGCGCTTTGGTGCCTTCCAACTCGATTTTTTGCTCTTCCAACTAAAAAAATTACAAAAACGTGGTTAGAGACGTCCTTCACTTCCACACAATATGATAAAACATACCTGAAAGCGTAGGTCCTCATTGTCCTCCTTTGCATTGGTTAGCTGTTCTTCCCAGTGGCTACTCTCCGGATGGGAGATTCCTTGCTTGGCACTGTTTGCCTTGAAACGTTCCATGTCATAACGCAATACCTATAAAACCACACACAATAGAGCCAATATTAGTTCCGCCACATTCCAACGCCCCACATGACTGCTTTTCCCGTCCCTAATACGCAAAATTCCTCTCCTGTCACACGTGACGGACAACCGTCCTTTTTAGAAACCTTCTCGGACGTTCTCGACTACCACTTATCAATCTCTGATCGTTCAAACGCCACATGTGAGCACAGGACTCGAACGTACACGACACAAAACGACTTACCCGGTTTTCCCATATGGACAATAGGAGTCGCTTCTGTAAAGCTAGGTAGTTCTTCTCTTGCAACACACTGGCCACGGTTTCTTTATCCATCGTCACTCCTTGGCGTGCACTTTCTTCCTCGCCTCGCTCGTCATCCTGCGATTCCGGCACGGATTTCACCATCACTTGTCCATCCTGCTCTTGGAAACTGACCTTTTTCTTCGTTGCCACTAGTAACCCTGATCCGTCTCGGGCTTCAGGATCGGCCACTGTATTGACGGACGTCACAGTCACATGTCCTCCTCCTCCTCCTGCGTTTCCGCCCCCTTCGAGATTACGGTCAGTTACTTGAGTCGGAATCACGTGATTCACCGTGACCACATTGTTTGTCGACGCCAGCGGGGTCACATCTTCGTTTTCTTCATGTACTTTGTTACCCCCACTGGCACCGCGAGATTTACGCCGCCTGCGGGGCGATTTTTGCCGCTGCGAAGCTGATGGGGGTAATGGTAGATCAAAGGCCGCCACCGTGTTTCCTGCGCGCGACACTTCGTTTTCACCTTGATCAGCTTCTTCGGCACTTGAGCTTAATCCCGCATAGTCGTCGTCCTCCACGTCGGCCATTTTCGGCCGTGGCAGTAGGCGCCGCCTTCGCTCGGCCTCGGTTTTGAGAAATCCCATCGTCGGTTGATGCAGCCGGTCCAGCTCTTGCTTCATAATTTCGCCTTTGGCCTGCGAATCAGAGATGCTCTATTAAAGCGTGTAACTGTGCAAGATGTAAACGGCGTTACCTGGATGATATCCAGCAAAGTTTCCAGCTCATCGGGCGACTCGAGCGCTTCGACCGGCGAGCGAAAAGGGCTTTGATTACTATTGTTGCCCAACAAGGCAATCAATCGTTCTTCGTCTTTTCTTAGTCGGGCCATACGATGCTTGATGCGCTCCAGTTGATGCCGCAGTTCTTTTTCGCTCGGTAACGGAAAAGGCGGAGCCAAACGGGCATAGAGGGGATCCACCACATCGCTGTTGTGGCCGAGAAAACGCGAACTACGCGGCGAGGAGCTCGAAGACGACGGATCTTTGGCTTCCGTGCTGAAGCCCGAATCCACCACGGGATTCAGGTGCGGCGTGCGTGCTTCACTCAACACGCTAGCGGTGGAATTTTCCGAGCTATAATGAAAGCTTTTATACTGCTGTGTCAAATGACGCCGACGTGTCCATGTCGAAGGTGGCGCCGAACTCGACGTGGAAGAAACCGTGGGCGTGGCCGAGGGCAAGGGTGCGGTGGTGGAAGGTGGAAGCTCCAAATGAGGAAACGCGGTTAGCACGGCTTGTTTAAACAAAAGCAGACTTCCCACTTCAGCTTGCAATTCCTAACAAAAATCAAATACCACAATTAGTGAAAAAAAGATAAATCGAAGATCGCAAGTCGAAAGGAGACACGTATTTCCTCAAGGAAATCGATTGTTTAACAACAGAACACCAAAAACGACGACAAATTCGACACACACAAAAGACACACGTTTTTTTCACAAGGAAGTCCGTTATTCTACATAAGACAAAAAATAAAATAAAAAAGGACGACAAATAGCATTGGAATTATTAACAGGCAGGGATACGCGTCGATAAATCTCAGTGAATCTCGCTTGAAAATTTCACTCTTCAGATGGAATTCGTCATGCGTACGCAAGAATGAAAAATATTCTCATGGATTTTAGGGAGCCTTTTGAAGAGAAAACGTATTATAAAGGCTACAGTTGAAAAATAACAGGAGAAAGCTTACGACGGAATTACAAATAAAAAAGTAATTTCGTTTTTTACTTGCTTCGAAGCTTGTTTTTCTTTCAGATCTGGATCTCGTTTACAGTTGTAAATATATTACACTATTAATCATAAAAATAAATTATAATTATAATTACAGGTGATGCTATAAACGCTCGAGCTTTCATAAACTGCGCTCTTTGATAGCGCGGTCTTCATTTCACAGTTAAATAACTCGATTGTTATCACGACGTTCCATTTCCTTGGCGAAACATAATTTCTTCATTTTTCTACAGACCTGCGGGGTTGATAATGACAAGAAACTTGGTAACGCGACGGAGCATAACATGTACCCTTTGCTTGACAAACTTCTCTCCTTCCTTGTCTTTCAATTACTAGATAACTGTTGCTATTGATTGTTATCAATTCCGAGTGGCGACATGCCGCTACAACTTCCACGGCAACAAGCCCCTTGCAACAAGAGCCTACAAGAGGACAAGTATAGGGATCTGCTTGGCCTGGTTTCTCTTCCAAATCGGTGTTCTATGATGCAGAACGCAGAAAGTCCCTGAAGTTCAACTTGAGCCTGTTTTCTTGATAGCTTTTTGTCAAATGCTTCCGACGGTATTTAAACACCAAGACACTAAAAAGTAGCACACGAGACTTGCGCAAACCTCACCATAGGCATAAGCCAAACAGAAATTCAAGACGCAGTGATTAAAAAGTAAATAAAAAATGCGTAAGAAAATAAACGAAACATTTATAGAAAATACGCACAAAATGAACGAAAGAATGAATGAAAAATAAAGAGAATAAATGAGAAAATAATAATAAATGAAAATACAGAAATAAAAACAAAAAACGAAAAACTGATAGAGAATACACAAGAAATAAACGAAAAATAATGTAAGAATGATCGAGAGAACAATAAATGAGATGACAAAAATTGGAATAAAAATAATAAAAGGAAAATCTAGAGGAATTGCGCACTAGCAACTGTCGCTTACAGAAATACGAGATCCACATCCACTTTTTATTTCCGTGTTATGGCGCATTTAAACAAATACCACCGCCATAAAGTCTCAAAACCACACTTGCTTACTCCAAATACCCTACGCCAAGTTGTGGTCTTTTCTCCGCTATCTTCCTGGTGAAACGAGTAACACCGGGCCCAGATAAAAGTCAGTGCTTCTCCACTAACACGCTTTCTCTCTCTCCTACGTTATCAAAGCTGTTTGTTGACTCGCCGGAACATGTCATCTAGAACGTAAACACGTCAATATCCTCAAGCAGTTTCCGTCTTCTAGCGCCTTCGTAACCTTAACTTGTCTCGCAATTCCCACTCACAAACTTGAAACATTTTCCCAGCACGCGGGGTACTCCACTGCCCACGACCGGTATTTCGCTGTCGGGCCCCAAACTCATTAAACTTAAATGTTTCACACGGAACGAACAAGACACAGAAGAATTAACAGTATCAGTGGCAACTATCGAGCACTGTTTTACCTGGAGTGCAACGACTGATTTAGCTTGTTCCTGCACCAGGAAATGAAACGGATGGTTAGCCATTGCCACGTGAGTCCCATAGAGCTGAAGTTCGGCTACGGCAGTATCGGACCCCGTACCAGAAGCTGCTGCAGCGCTGCCACGGCTTGGAACCACGCCCTCTGCATCCCGCTGTACTTCATCCATTCCTTGGAGACATTTAGTTTCCCGTAACATCTACGCCATTACGACTCCATCTAAAAAAAGGACGAAAAAATAAAAAGGTAATATAATACACAACATAACCCAGTTCGACTTGATTTAAACTTTTAGATAGAAATCAACAATGAAGCAGACAAAATCAAAATCAAACGCATAAAATATTAAAGCTAGATATCTTAATCGGATGAACTCCACTTGCTTGAATATCGGTTAAACTTATAATCCCCATAATTGTATCCTGAGCTTACAGTCCCGTGATCTACCAAGTAATGTGCGCGAATTTGGTGCTAGTTACACTTCTCTATCTATCCGGTCCCAAGCCTAACCTGTTAGGCGAACTCAATGCGGAAATACATAAAATAGAAATAAAAGATATATAATAATAATAATAATAATAATAATAATAATAATAATAATAAAAATAATAATGATAACTACAAATACAAATGTTAACTATAGACAACATAAAAAATACGAAAGAACCATTAATCGTGGCAGTATAAATGAATGGCCCGGCACAAAAACTCAATTCTGTTCCGTGTTTTCGCAGCCCGTTCGCTTTCCAGAGAGTAGCGACCTTTCTGAGGAAGACCACCGTCCCTCTTCTTGCGGGTATTGGTAACTATGAGCCTTGTGGTCAATACACTCATATATCGGAAAACATGCGGATGTGGTGGAGTCTAAAAGTACTCGGAAACCCTACAAACGAAACGGGCTAGTAATTGGGCTGTGCTTCTGAATGTCTCCGATTCAACTTTGGCTCGAGGCCTTTCCGTACCTCAAGGGCACAAAGGTGTACGAAATTGGTCTCTCTTTGCCCCCGATGAAAGGAACGAGACTCGCCCAAACACACATTGGGAGACACCTTGTTCATTTAACAGTATCTCCTTCTTACACATAGAAAATTACCTTAGCTATTTAATTATATTTACGCCATAAAACATTATCTTAGCTATTTAATTATATTTGCGCCATAAAACATTATCTTAGCTACTTAATTACAAATTTACGCCTTAAAACAATCGAAAAAGGTTGAAACTTTGATACTCAGCAAGAATATTAGTAGACTGTGAAATATTCTCCCTGAAACTTTCACTTTTCTTGAAACAATGGCCAGTTCGCACACTTTCGGACTTTCAATTCTTCTTACTGTGGCCAAGTGATTTTCTTTGCTTTAAGATCTCTGCCTAACTCTGATAAGCTATTACACATTTTTAATTTCATGTTGTTGTTTTCTGTTGTTTTTTCGCTGGGCACAACAAAAGCCGCGCGATCAATGATCCACGCCAATATCTGGCACGCCTTTTTGACCACGCAAAAGTTCTTTCTCCCTTTTGTTGTACACATATCGAAAAAGAGCAGCAGCAGCCGACTCCGCTACATTGTGGAACCAAGGGCGTCTACACATGACGAGACGTCATGACAGGAAGTGCTTGCTGTCTACGTCCACTAGTGACCATCGAGGCCCGCATTGTTCCACTCCTGCTTCTGTGGAGCTCTATAAACACTCATCCACATGTTCACATGTACGCACGAAACCGCAACCGACACCACAGGTCATTGCCCATGCGTGTTAACTATGTAGAACGCGCATCTCCAATTATTATTTCCACTCGCTGTCCTTTCCCTACCAGGTCACACTGGGTCAAACCCGTCGTAACTCAACGGAAGTCCGAAGACCGGTAGGCCCTACGGTAGGCCAATGGTAGTCATAGACCCCCGCTATACAGATTAGATAAAGCTATTTAAAGAGCCCAAGTGGACCAGGTGCGAGTACATATCCAAATTAGCAGCTCGATACGCATCTGTCACGCTCAAAATGGGGCTAAAGTTAAAATGGGTGAGTGGAGAGGCACCGAACACTCTACCGGCCAGGAAAACATTCGCCACGCGTGAACGGCTCTGCTGCAACAATGACAAATTCACCTAGCAACACCTTTTGCCTTAATCCTGCCCAAGACTCGTGCAAAAACGGTATTTACTCTCAGCGCGACACATGGTTCCAGCGAAGACCGTCCGTAAGTTCTCAAACGGAACCTGGGTATTGATTAGCAGAGTAGTCAGAGCACAACTTTCCCAGGGTCACACTTGAACTTCGTGCTTGCTGGCACCGATTCGCGCCGCCTTATTAACGCTAACGAAAGCAAACAGAAGCTGGTCGTTTCTGACCTCACTGTCCTTCCTTTTTCCCTAACATCACAAAAGAGCCGGCACGAAACACGGTTTCACTACATCGACAATTATTCGACACTGTGGACCGCAGCAAGTTGCTAGCAACGCATGGGAGTAACCTTGAGCAGCGAATCACGCTCCAACACTGCTCCATACTCCAGCCAGAACGATTTTCCCCCACACAAAATGATTGAGACTATCCTTTTCATCCAACGTTACAGGCGGAGCTCGACTCAATCACCCCCAAACTATTTTACGCTGCATTACAGAGCACCATACACTGAAAACTTTCAGTCTGTGACCAAAAACCCTGGCATTTTTTTTTCTCTCTCTCTCCTCCCGCTTTGTCTGTCTTTTTTTTCTCATTGTGGGTTGCCAGATCGCCCTTCACGCTTCGTGCTCCTATCTTATGCAGCACGATTCGCATTTACGGGTCCACCGTCCTTGGAATCCTTTAGCGACTATCCATTTGACGGTGTTTGGAGTTGAACGCCACTGAGTCAGCAAGTCTCCCTTAACACATTATACCACTTGTCCCCCTTTTCTTCCTTTTGAATTCCGGGACCATGGGTTTCCTTTACCCCCAACACTCCTCCAGGAGGTTCTGAACTTCCGAGGGCGTGAAGGATACCCATAAGTGAGAATTGTCTTTTCAAGTAGGCAAAAGACGTGACATCCGACGCATCAACATTCCGATTCCTCCAGGTAATTTTTGGGGACCCGAAATGGATCAATTGCCTGCTTCTCGGCTCAAACATGGCTACCTCGGTCCAATTCCCTGTTCCCCACGCATGACTATTGGCCAAGACTGGAAACGACGTCAAAAACCTAGTTTAGCACTCTTTGCTAATCCGTGTTCTGCATCAGTGCAGAAACTACAAGCTTAATTACACTAACTTCGTTTTCATTACGTTTTTTTTACGTCCAGCTCAACGGGGCAACAACAGACGTCCTTTTCTCTGAAAGCGGAGACAAACAACCTTCATTCCAATTCCAATTTGCCAACCACGATGGAGATTTACAATTATGCCTAATGAAACTTGCGTTTTCGCGAGTTAAGAGCTTTTCCATTCAGAATTCGAGAGTTTTTCCATTTTATCTCGTCTGAAGTTTTTAACGGGCTGAAGTGTCATTCATGATGAAGGACAGAAACGTGAACATTACTTACCTAACAGGTGCGCAATAGAGCAAAGAGATTGGACATTGACCAAAGGGTGAGCAAATAGAGGGTAAAGTTTCTATTTTGGGCTGAACCATCTGAAGTGCAATAAAGAGTAACGAGGCTAGTAACTTTAAAAAGTTAACATATCGTTCGCAATGCTTTTTAATTTTCCTGTCTCTGAGGAAAGAACGTCAAAGTTTATCTAGCGAATTTAATTTCAATTTACTTTTATTTTTCACTTTCTTTCTTGTAACAAAAAGGTTAATCTGAACGTTTTTTATGTTAAGCGTGCCAGCAACTCCACAATATTTGATTTCGGACAGGAAGGAAAAAAATACCGCAAAGGAGATGAGATTAATATTGTCTGGTACGGATGATGCATTGAAGTGTCGGTTTACAAGTTTGGTAAGAGCATAAAGTGGTAGCAGAATTCCAAGGAGTTTCACTATGTCTGTGTCAGAAAGTTTAAAGAGAAAAAGAAGTTGGTGTGGGTCTTGTTTTAAGCTTACACTGCACTGGCAAATGTTACTCTGTTGTCTACCTCTCCCTGAGCGGGTAAGTCGTTAATTCTTATCTGAATTAATTTGGCAATGATTGGGCTGGGGTGTTTAGCGTTAAATTACAGGTTTAATAGCTTGGATGGGCGTTTAAACCTGTGATTAGGTTGGAGTTAATTCCCATAATTTCCTTACGAACTCTGCGTTCTAATTTCTCGCTCGTCGCCTATTGGTATTCAACGTCAATTCAACATATATTCCACGCTATTACGACCTCATCTTGAGCACTTCACATAACTACAACTTTAGTAATAAGTGCAGTTTACCTAAGAAGAAGAAAACAATAATTTTGTACTACCTACTGGCACATCGTTCTGACGCAGCGTGCTCTCGGGTACATTTCTCATGCTAAGTATGATCAACTTTCCTGAATCGTTATCGTTAACCAACCAAAGGTCCACACTGAATAAACAAAACTGGAGCTCAATTGTACTCATCTCTCACTCGATAGTATCGGCGGTCATCACGCCCTAAATTGCATCGACTACTGGCATACCAAGTGGTACGCTGACTGCTGACATACCAAATACAACCTGCAGGTATTCAATTCTGGATGAACGAACCGGGGTGATACAGTGATTAAATGAGATCAAGGTTTCCGGTGGCATGCAATCGGAAAGACCAGCAACCTCTGATAAAAAACGAATTGCCACTGTAAAAAGAGAAAGAAAGCAGTGCAACGGTACCACCTAACCTCTTGCATGCGGGACCCGCGTACCCATCACATGGAAAATCTTCGCTCGCGTGTTTTTCTGTCAAGATGCGACCTAGACCCCCTTGAGCAGCAAAAAGAAGACGGATTTTTTCCAAGCTCATTTGCATAACTTGGTGCTAGCTAACTTTAACAGTAAAACTCAAACCGCCTCGCTACACCCTCCCCAAGGCTCACCTCAGAGAAAGAAACGGTACAGAAAAACCATCAGCAAAACCAGGCATATCGGATGGTCCTACATATAGACCAAACCGTTACTTTTTCACCATCACTTGCCATCTTTTACTATCTTGTAACCAAAAGCTCTATCAACGCTTCTTCTTGTCTCGTTTTGTTCTATCGGCCAACAATGCTCAACCTTTCCCCAATTCCAAACCCACTCAATGGTTTCTGGTTCTCTAAAAGACAAGCTAGACAAATCCGAAGCCTCCTTTGTAAAAATATGTAAAAACATTTAATAATCCAATCAGCTTAGTTATTGTTCGCTCTCAATGAAAACAATCACCTTCAGGAGGCGTAACAAGTCATTTACAATTTGTCAAAAAAAAATTCCCGACCAGTAAATTACCGTTGCACAGCTTACCCGTTTATGTTTCTAGACAATCGGCAACGTAACGCTGCAAAAATCCATAAAAAAATTCTGAACGCGCTTCAAGTTCCTAAAAGTAATCCATGACAACTTGAGGACTGAAACTCGCACTGAACCGACTCACTGTGGGTATGACGTCACTAGACACAATTACGACTCACTTCCGCCTGCTAATGGTATCCCTAAGCACGGTCGACTTAACAGTTCCTGGTAAAACTGCTCACTTTACTCCTCCCCCTGTAAAAACCTCTCCGACGTGCTACTGAGACAAACCGCTCGTGTTCCCCTCGCGGTGTCGGGACGTAGACTGAGGGTAGCTGAGGTAAGCCGGAATACGAGCCAAACGGGACGCCACGGACGCTCCTGGCGCCAGGTGCGTACCTCCCTTACCAACAACACCCACACGCTGATAAAACGCTGGAAGCACACTTTAACCAGCTAGGACAGCGGACTAACAACGGTGGAACCCTTGCACCAGGTGCGTAACTTCATCCTAGCCTATGTAGTCCCCAAGTTACCGCTACAGTACTGTCATGGCAACCTGTGTGCATAACATACCCGCATGTGCCATCTCTCACCACCCCCAAAAATGGCAAAACCGTCTAATAATACAACGCAAAGCCTTTCGTGAACCTTTGTTGACGACCTAGAAATTGGCAAACACATTTGTCTTGAGGCTTCTATACAACAATAGACTGGCTTCCTCCTGAGTGCGACCATGATGAAACAAAGGCACCTTCCCACCTAAGGACTTCCGGCTTCCGGGAAATTTGCTCCGAGGAGGATATCCAAGGTCTCTTTCAGAGAAGTCTCCGTTTTTAAACAAAAAGGAACTTGAGCGCAAGGTGCAATACTGAGCGAGCAACCACAGATCCATCAGTCATAATAGTGACACGATAAGATCATTCATTTGGTCTTTCCGCGTTAGATGCTACAGTAGGCATAGGAAACAGAAAACAATGCCGGAAATGCAAGTTTATGGACCAAAGGAAACCAAGCGGTTGACAAGGCAAAGTTTAGCGTCAGAAATATACAGTAGAAACTCTTTACCCGTCAGCAGATCCAAAACATCGTATATAATTATACTTAAAAAAGTGTATGGTAACTATATTTCCAGAATAAAATTGTATTTTATTATTTGTAACTTTTTTAGACGATAACTCTTTACTGAACACCTATTTATTCAGCTAAGAGAGCAAGGGTTTTTGTCCAATATTTACCATACTGCTTCCAACACTAGGTACATTACATTATTTCTGAATTACTGGGTCTTCCTTATCAATAGACTGCAACGCTTTTAGGGTTACTTCCATGCTTAGCACGTTCCGTTCTCTTTTTTTTCGGTCTACGATTCCAATTAAGATAAATATAAAGTAAAAAAGGTAAAAGGACGTTTAGCAAGCAATTATGATGCAAGAAGCAACCACTAGCTGTAGTAATAAGGTCAAACAACCCCAACGATATTATTAAAGGTACCCTTACTGATATTTTAATTAAGCTTCTAAATTAATTACAGTTCTTGTCCTTTTTTTTGCTTTACGCTCGGCATATTCTTAGAATGCTCACGTGAAAAGGTAACTTTTTGAGAAGAAAACCTCTTAAGTTAAACCGATAATTGTTGCAGATAAGAGAACTTCTACTGGATACCTCCAGTTTTATATAACAGGCAAAATTCCAATCTTGTCAACCGGTCGTCTCCGCCGGCTGTTTGACTAACTGGCCAGTTGACAAAATCGGAAACTTCTTTACGATTTCAATCCTAATGTCCACTCGCGCCTATTGCTGGTTGCATTCATTATTTACTGATTCATTTTTTATTCGAAGATCACTAACAAAGAACTTAACAAAAAGGGAGATCGAAGAAGGGAGTTATACTTTTGTACGAACACTATAGTTTGACCTTCCAGGGTTTCTCAGTTATTTGATTGTGGCTGCTGATTTGCAGAGCATGGCTGTGTCTTGGAAAAGCTTAGGATCCTTTAGTAGGTTTCGGACGCTATAGTGTACTTTTAGGGAACATAGTATGCGAAATAGCACTATTCTCTTTACGACAAACTGAGACTGAAAATATCCCAGTAATCCTAGACGTAATAGTCGGGTTTGGTATCTGGATCTAGATCTAGAGACGAAATTGTTTTTATACAAAACACACTACGCAAACTTTTAAATCACACTGGGATAGCCGATTTTATCTAGTCACGAGGAGGGAATTTGCAATGTTATTACTTTAGAAACAAGGTTAAAAGGGAAGCAGAAGACATTAATACATCGACGATTCGACGTCGTATGTCGTAAAAAAAACTATTAAAAAATACAAAAGCACTACTCTCGCCTTATTTCGTCTTGGATACACATTGTAATATATTAGAAATTTACTAGAAACCTCCAGTAAGGTTTGCTAGTAGACGATAGTAGACGGATTGTATTTCGGCTGTTACTATTGCACTTCAGTCATTTTTCAGAACATTATGATCTACGCTCGTAATACCAGTGGATGACGCTCGAATTCTGAAAGAAAGCAGCGCAGAAAGACACTACTCTTGAAAAAAGTTGGTACTACGGTATTCGGCGTGCGCAGGTTTGACGAAAATGTGATTTTCAAACAGTAGTTCTGTCAGATGTGACGCGTACTTCATAAACTACGGGTAATGCGATACCTGGGTGGTGTCCAGAGGAAAGTTAAGAGAAAGCTTTCCGGCTATACCCAATTTTATGGAGTTTTCTCCCTTTTTCAGAGAAAGTTCTATAATTCAGACCTAAAAAAAGAAAAACATATTGCTATGATTCCAAGCGGACAAAATATCGCTGTGGCTTTTTTCCCGTTGATTCGGGAGTATGACCTATAGAAAAAGCAAGTAAATACAAGCTGCACTGTGTAAGTAGAATCCTCAGACGGTTCCAACTGTGGCTAGCCCTGTTAATCCCCAAACTGAATCGCACGTAGTGAGTACAAGTCTCCGAGCTCCTATTGTCCTGAAATGGCGTCACGAAGACGCCGGTTCAAAGGTAAGCGCCAATTAAAAGCCTGTAAGTCTTTTCTTAATGGCACGAGGATGAAGGTTACCAGGCCAGGAGGTTTCAAGTTCCAGATCCATCCATTCCAGTTTAGCATACCGGGTTACCCACGACTCAATTCCTGACAAATACGAAGAGCAGACACGGGAAGTGTTAAACTACACGTGTTAGAATCACAGAGCAGCAGCTGTTGGTAGGACAGACACTGAAGAAAGGAGAAGGAGAGCAAAACGGATGCGTCGTCGGATTGTCACGACTGAACTTTCCACCTTGAAAAAGACGAGACACCTATAATTATGCCCCTTAACCAAACGACAGGGCGGCAAAGTGGCCAACTGATGAACTCCATTTTTTATTTCCCCTACTTGATTGAATCACACTCTTGTCACAATATAATATCTTTTGGCGTGTACAGGAAATTATCGTCCGAGGAAATTTAATTGTCGTTTTTTTTCCTTTAAAAGAAAACACCGATTAGTCGAGGTCTGTTTGGCGCCGAGGAACTCGTCTGTAACTACTAACACTCGTTGCTTACGTCCTTTTGCGTCACTGTCATGTTTGGTGTTACTAGCGGTCATTTTCTCTTTATAGCAGTTGAATGTCCCAATAGTAAAAAAGGCAATGCCCAGTCGTTCTAAAACACTTTTCTAGAAATTCTACAACTCGCACGTATCGGACATGATCCATAAAAGTGAAGCTCTTACTTTTCCTGAACTTTATTTTGAAATAATCCGTCAAATTAACTTTGGATACCGTATGTAAATGTAAGATATTCACTTCGTCTTAATCATTTTGCTTTTAATGAAATATTAGTAAATGCTATGGATGGACATCACGCACAAATTCGGCGTTGCCTCGAAATCGTCTTTTAGTTTTGATTTATTTTTACATTTTCATACCTCCGATTCTTCAGTACCGTGCTCAAATGTGATGCTCTAGCTCTCTCCGATCTTTTATTACCCTGGGATTTGTATGGGGCGTATAATGTTATTAGTGTTGACTAAAGAGTCTCGTGGGAATCTTATGTGGGCAAGTGCTTATCTCGATCAGGAAACATACCGGATTGTTTTCGATGACTCTCGACTGTCCCTCGAAACATATACTTTTACCGGTTGGCGAACGGACTAATAAAATGGTCCCGCACGGAAAGCAATCAGTTTGAGTGATTTCCCAAGGATGACATGGAAGCTTTCAGTTCTATGACCGCTGTTCCACTCTGGTTTGTGAAAATAGCGCACAACAGGAAAACGGACACGCACCAAACTCCTGAGAGTCTTTTCTATTTCATAAGATCACAACTGAAAGGAGATCGTTTGGCTTGTTTAAGACTTACGGATTATATCGATTACACGGAAAAAGCTTGGTTAATTAGGCTAACCGTAACACGTACGCGCGACCAGTACCAATGCTGGTACCAGTTCCCACGCTGGCTCAAAGACTGAATAAAAGATGACAATATTGTCATAAAACTGATATTGTAAAGATATCAACTGGTACTGAACCACACACACCAAAGCTAATGTTTCGGAAACAAGAGTAACATAAGAAACGTTGCAAGATGAGTCACCAAGACTTTCAGATCCGTCAACGTAGGCAAACGGGGAAGAGGGTATATTAGGATTCACGTTACCGTTGAAAATTGCGTAAATTCATTCAATATCTCTACAGCTGTAAGTAAAGAGAAGAAATTGACAATTAAATTCACAAAAGTTACCTTGATTAAAAGGTATAATGACGTCAAAAATCCCAATAATCACAGTCACAACACAATCTTGACGAACGCTATCCAAGGACAGCTAGACGTCACTGAGTAACAACATGGCGGCATTGGGTTGCTGTGGTTACCGTGGAGTCCGCCCCTTTGTTTGGAATAAAAGTTCTCCGTGGGAAAAATAAATCCGAACAACGTCCAATTGAGCTTAATGAGTTCTACATTTGCAAGGCATCGATTACAGAATGATTATATGGGCAACAAGAATTCCCAAGACGTTCGGCAGCCGGGTTTCCTGTGGAATAAGCACGGGACTCCTGGATCAAAGCCGAGGGAGTTTAATATGCAGCGCGCACAGTGAATTTCTCACAGAAAAACTCTATTTCCGAAGACAACCCTCGTATTCGCAGCAATATATAGCACGACGCCATGCGTCTACGTGGTACCAGAGTATCGCCCAGTCTACTCCTGTAGTTTTTACTCAGGATTGTCTGCAGAATTTTCACGATCTCAGTGGTTTGCCCTGGTGGGCGAGTATTATAGTGAGCACTGTAGCTGTACGAACGTCGGTTACGTTTCCTCTGGCTTTGTACCAAGTAATTTCGATAAGTTGCACACAGATAGCGTAATTATACCATGTTTTTAACATTTGCAGCATTACATAATGGCCAAATTGGAAAATTTGAAGCCAGAGATGGACGACCTTGTGAAAGAGTTAAAGCGCGAAACTGCCATTGCGATCAAAAGATTTAACTGGACGGAAAAAGAAGCCAAGTTAGCGTACAATCGATCTGTAAGGCGCTTGTGCTTTCAATTCTTGTATTATCATTGAAGTCAAACTTTGTTGTAGGCGAAAAAAATGTGGAACAACTTAATCATCCGGGACAATTGTCATCCCTTCAAAGCGAGTCTCTTAATATGGATTCAGGTTCCGCTATGGGTTTGTATGACGTACGCCCACCGGAACCTGGCGACTATGCAGCCTTTCCAGGATGCACGTAAAAAGCGAAGAACTTTTTAATCAATCTTTTGCGTCGCTCAAAAATGAAAAGTTTGTAGAAGCGGAATTAGCCTTCATGGAATTGTCGGTGGGTGGCTTTGGTTGGATTCCTAACTTGACTGTTGTTGACCATGCGTGGGTGCTGCCGATTTTGCTGGGTCTTTCCAACCTCCTTATCATAGAAGTAACAAGGTGTATGGTAAGGGGGAGAGTCGGCTAAATTTAGCACTGTTTTTAGCTTCACGGTCTATTACGTGACCGCGAAAAAAGCAAGCTCCAAAAAGTGATGACAAACGTCTTCCGTGGCGTCTCGATCCTGATGGTTCCTGTAGCCGCCTTCGCACCCGCGGTAAAGCTCTTCACATTTTTAGCAGAGAAAAGAGCCGAGCGTCAATTGTTTTCTTTAGAATGTGAGCTTGTATTGGACTGTCTCCAGTGTATATGGATTGCTACAAAATGTGGTCCTCTTGTCACCCGCAGTACGGCGAACTGCCCGTATTCCACTCGCACCTTCGGAATTGCCGAGACCGTATTCGTTACTGGTCCAAAAAATCAAGTCAAAACTGTCGGTGACTCTAAGCAGATGATAGTGCGTTTCCTTGACAGTAATAAAAGTTCTACGTTCAATAGTGAAATTTTGTTAGCTTTTTGTATCCACGTTTAACTCTTCCACGATCTGTATTTTTTCACTTTTCGCCGCACGCTTGTCCAGCTCGTGAATCTCAGGAGCAGAGTTCCGGATCTTGTGTTCTTAGAAAGCTTCAATCATTTGCCACCTTTTTCAATCCGGTCAAACATCTATTTACATATTTTTCCAAGAACTTAGACCCATATCCAATTAGATCTAATTTAAAAAATTCGGATAATTCAACTTCTTTTCAGATAAAAAAGTTAAAAAAGTTCTTCTAGAATATATCGATACCTAAATTAGCTTAATCGATATATCCTACCATCAATAGCGATTTTTTTCCTGCAGCCGATCATTGGGTACTCTTTGCAGGCGATCTACCTGTATAGTAACTTGATCGAATTTCCCGCCAGGAAACTCGATCTGTTCCTCATCTTTTGCTTGGCAACATTCAACCAATTCAATCCGATTATTTCAGGATTTAATCGAGTCTTCGAAGAAAAGATAGGAAACACAGCTCAGGTGAAGCATAAGTGGACTTGCACTGAAACCTCGGCCAGTATACCCTCCTTCCGCTAGTTGGCGCTAGGGGCTGGACACAACCTGGCGGAAATATTCCCGGAGCAGCTCTAGTTGTCACTGTCAGCTTGGCTTGATTGCCGTGCGTGGCAAAACCTGGGTTTTGTACTTAGTTCAGTACAAACTTGAGCAATTAACATGCACGGGTTTGATCATGTTTGATGGGAAGTACGTGTTATGCCGTCTGTAGATGCCGCTGAATTTTAAAAATAATTGTGAAACTCTCCAAAACCGATATGAGTGTAAGTGTGACTGCCAGCTAATTTAGTTTTCCAGTTCGTCTGAATCGCGGGCACGTTGCAAAGCCCATTTGTTTTGGTGCAAAGTGGGCCTAGTTTCCGCGACTTTTAAAGGTGTCAGCTTATCTCCCCCCCCAACGAGTTAAGCTAAGTAAACTTAGCTTTGGAGCTGTCAAAGAGTCAACATTGGAAAAGTGGGCATTCGGTCCCCACTCGGTGCTAAATATTTAAACCTTGGTCTTTGCAGTTTCCCAAATGACTCCAGCCATGGGAACCCTCCAGGAGTTGCAGGTTATTCTGTCGAAAAAGGACGAACGGATTCGTCAGTTGGAAAAACTCGTTCAGGACAAGGAAGATGAAATTGTTCAACTCAAATCACACCTGGATAAATTCCAAAGCGTGGTGCCATTCGGCCTCTCCAACTTTCCTTTACGCCTCAGTACAGTTACTCGAGGACCCAGGAAACAAAGAGCTCAAGGAATATCTGCCGAGCCTCAGAGCTTAAAAACATTGCAGGAACTTAGTCATCAAACTTTTCAAGAATATCCCAAGAGCGATAAGTAAGTACCCCAACTTCCTTTTTTTTCACTTTATGGCGCGCGACTGTAGTTGCGTGAAATCCCTGCCTAGTTTGTGCAGTCTCCTGGCATATTTCCGCAAGCATTCTGGCACAAGGGAGTAATAACGCTTTGTATGATCCTATTGTTGTTTTATAGCGTTTCAAGCGTTGGGAATGGGAACGTGCCGTTGTTAAAATGTTGGAACACACGCGTGTTGAACACGGCCAAGTAACGTTTCTAGTGATATCGCAACGGGTCCAATCTTTTTACATATAAAAAAATATGTAAGTTTTATTTCCAGGTTAGGAAACAAGTGGTACCTCACTTAAACCGTGCCTAGATAAGATTCTTGGAGATAACGAGTCCAGTTTGACTACCCGGTTATTCTCTGTTGCATATCGTGGATCGATAGCAGATGAGATTTTTCGTACTTTATACTGTAAGCATCGTGTTTCTGCATTAAGGACGCTCGTTGAGTGCTATTATTATCTAGGGGTTGCTGAGGCGAAAGTTTAACAGGCGATAAGGGACCCGAAGAAGGGTACGCCGATCCGAAAGCTCGTAATCGTAGATGATAAGGCGTTACTGTAGGTTAGGGTGTCGAAAACGTCTGGGTATTTCGGATAACGTTGAGTTTTTGCGGCTGATAGCTATATTTAGCGCGGGCTACTAATCATGGATAATTTTTTTCGTTCTCTTTCCACTCGCTTTCCTCCACGCACGTATCCTCCAATCTTCGGGGCATATGACGGAAGTTTGTTTCGTTTCACTTTAGCCGTTTGTGTTTGCGGAGACTAGTAAACGGAAATGCAGCATGGCAAGATTAAAATCGCTCCGCTGGGCTGGAGGCCAAATTTAGAAACAATTAATGTCGCCCATGTCTCAACGAAGCCCCTCATTATGCATCCTAGTGTTATCCCGAGTTTTAGAGGACAACAAGTATGCTAAACCGGAGCTGGATTACCACGGAACGAACAGATTCGTCTAAGTCCTGGCGCAATGGAGCATACCATACTCTTTTTGAACAGTTGTGGCCCTGAAAGTACTGAGCCAGAAGGGAGGTTGGGGAAAATACACCTGGAACCAGTAGAATTTGGTCTCGTTGCACTGCTGGGGTAACAGAAAAAGGGAAAGTTTGAGGTTAAAATAACTTTTCCAGTCTACGCCTTGAAAGAGAAATCCGTTTCAAAGGATTTGCTTTCCGAATTCTTTTCACAACTGTAGTCGGGATAATGGCGCTCTACTCTCGCTTTCGTGGAGACGTAGCTCGTTGATAAAAAGGGGTAGAATAAAAATCCGATCGTCAACCGTGTTACGCAAATTCCCGACAATCTCAGACGGCCTTGGTATAACTTCTTTGTTTCGCGAACAGTGTGTTTGTGCGTTACTTTCGTTAGGAATTAAGCCTCTGTTCACGGGTATTAAGAAACCCTCTCATTAACGAATAATTAAAATTGTAAAAAAGCAACTAATCTTCTATTATTATTCCGTACTACAAATTTCAAGCGTATTCCTAATGCACCGAACATGTTTATTCGAATTTGTCAACCAATCCCCAGTCCTGACTGGGTAACAAATTCGGATTGCTACCGTATTTAACTTTTTTTTTAATAATTATGCAGCACGAGTGTACTTCTATTCCGTTGGGAGAAGAGTTAGTTTGCGAGAACCGATTTGCAATCTGCGCTGTGAAATAGCCATAAATACTTGGGTGTTTCCCTTAAGGGAAGACGCAACATTTCTAATATGTTAATCGAGAGGCAGTTGTTGCAGGAAATACGAGACCGTGTATCTCCACGCCTGTTCTTTTTGACGGAAGTAAACTATAAAATCGCGTAATACTTTTGTAGTCCCATTTTCATTGCGGTTACCTACGCCGGTTCCATGAAGAGGCGTCTACTTTCTGTACATGCTTATGCAAATTAAGCAGTGCTATTATATGTTTGAATATGCATAGTTTCAGAGAGATTGCGTAGACTAATAGTGAAATGTAGTCCGATTTAACTATAGAAAAACGATGTGAAGCAATTTTATGAGGCAATAAGTTCTCCGGTTGTTTTGGGATAACAGAAGCCAGGGATGTTCTTCACTGCAGACCTATTAAAAATTCTACTTTTCAACCCAGACACCGTCATGACTTACGTGTAACTTTCCCTACTGTCCGTATTTTTGTAACTGAAGCAACTCAAACTCTAAATAACATTAAAAAAAAGCTTTGTTGCAGACCTAAGCACCACTGTAAGTCGCTAACTCCTTTTTATGAGCGTGTGCGAGTGCGCACTGGTTTGTGAGTAAGTTGGTTAAAGACCATTGAAATAGCTTCCACAATGTCTGAAGAGCTATGACGGCAACGAGCTTCGCTCACGCTATAGAATGCAAAGAAAGTAGGTATGTTTTTCAGGTAATGAATCATGAGGGTAATTGAATTAATCCGAATTATTCCTAGAGCTGTTATTATGGTGTTAATTCAATTGCTGGATCTTAATTTAGTCTAGTTTACAGGCATTGCGCAACACTGCGAGCGATCTGCCAACCGAAATGAAGGGAAAAAGTGTAGACGCACTGTTTAAAAGTCTGCACAGTTGATGAGCGTATTACGTAAGACAGCGAGCAACGTGTTGGCTTTTCGGTTGATTAGGTCAACGAATTACTGTATACACGATAACAGAAGTTTAAGTTTGAACGTTCTTTGAACTTTAGACATTTTTTGTCGAATGGTTTTCCTTATATCTTTTCCATTGGAAGCGTGGGCTATAAATAGGTTTTCCCGAAGGAAGTGAAATTAAACAAAGAGCAGGTAAAGTTTTTTTTGGGGAGCCTCCAAACCAGTTCGACCGGTATAGTTACAGATCTTTCACTACCTTTGTTTCATAGGTAATCGTCGCTACCTCTCCCGCCTTTTTCTTGGCAAACTGCGTGGGCTTCCTGTCGCCAAAATGCGCGTTGCCTTTTTGTTGCAAGTTTCCTTTTAAGAGCTTCTCAGCAAGTTTCGTTCTCGTTAATCAAGAGAAGGCGCTGTCATGCTATAACTAGAGCGCAGTGTTTTGTTTTGTGTGTTTTTTATAAACTGTTATGATGTGACATCTTGGCTATTACAGGGAACCAGGAGACGGTTTCTGTCACAAATCATGTTCTGTTCGCCAAATACTATTACGAAAGACAACTCCATTTGGCCTAAGGGTTTACCTACCGAGAACCTAGAATTTGATCGTTTTTATTTACCTGTCTACTTTTTTGCAGGTTGTTTGTGTAAAGTTATTCATTTAAAATTGGGCATTTATTTTTATTTACTTACTTGGTTTTATTTGCCAACTTATTTCAGTTTGTTTATTTGTCTAACATTATCTATTAACTTTACTTAATTAACTTGTGAACTTTATTCATTTAATTTTTATTTTCTTAGTTAAGCACGGTGGGGGCGTTGTTCATTGCCGTCGTTGTGTTATTGTTACTACCATATTTAGCCATTATTTGGAGAGGGCTTTAGCAACAAAAGTCTTTTCTGCATCACCCGTAATCATACATACTTATCCTACATGGTTATGCTTGTACATAAATAGATTGCATAAATAGCTGCAGGTAAAACTTTGAGCATATTTTGGTAGTTCGGGAAAGAGCCTCATTTGTTGTAGAACGACATGTTTCGTAATTGTTGTTTTAAAATACTGAAAGACAACCCGCTGCATATTTAGGGTTATAAGTGTATTTGTAGTTAGACTGAATTACGATTGGTGGGTTAGGAATGCTGGCTTTGCTAAGTTAGAAAACTCGGGAACCTTGTTCTTGGTTCCCGAGTTACACTTTCGCGGTTTGGCTTCCATTTGGAACGTAAAACTGGGACAGAAGGCCTTGACCTAGTAAAACGCACCATATAATTTTTACAGCTATGATTAGCCGTCTAGCGCGAGAGAATGTAAGAAGAGCTCGGTCGTGTGCATACGAAGGCTGTTCCGACAGCATTCCGGAACATAAATGTTTTATCAGTTTAAGGGCCCCGTGTTGTATGGGGCTTTCGCTCGTTATACTTTATACTACTCATATGGGAATTGTCCGAAGCGAAACAGCCCTATTCTTATCACACTGAACGCCCGTGACGTGCGTTCATATGCGAGACTCTCGCTCATAGGTTGTATGGCCAAAGCAGGGCTCGTGCATTTAAGAAACTCTTTGTTACCGAACGCTGTGTATTATACGCTTAAATTAAAAACGACCCAAACAAACCGTCCTATGGCGAACATCCGACGCCAATGGAAGAAAACCTTGTTGCAGGTCACAAACGTTCGGAAGACGCTAGAGAACGACACCGCTCGCGCAACTGCCGGGCCGTTAGATACAGGATGGTGTGTTTGGGTCGATTCACGTTACGAGTACTGTAGTTATCATAGGACCAGAAGATCTTCTTAAAAACGTTACCAGTATCAGCGTATTGTGGAAACCATTCCATTGTACGAAAGAAGAAAGATGAAAGGCAATCATAAGAATTTATACGAAAAAACAGCCTTAATAAGCAACGCAATATTCACTTCTTTTAGGTTTCCAAGAACAGTTTCGTGATTGACTGACAAGCCCTATATCTCTAGTCTGATTTGTCTCGATTCAATCAGACAACTCAGACTCTCGAAATTCGTTGAGAATGGACTCTTTGATCCTTCATAAGAGAAAACTGGCCTTGGGAAGCTTAACTAGATCTTTTGATTTGAATTGACATTTTTCCTCGACGGTTCAGTACTCATAATAAAGAAAGACACAAGGAAACGCTGTATTCTAACTACACGGCATTTCCGTGAGCGGCTTACCCCCGCATTACATTCGAGTGTTGTCCACAACCCATAGCATGGGTAACTTTCAGTGTTGTCCAGTGCCGTGTTGTTAGTATAAGACCTATGCTGTGATAAAAGTCATAAAAAATCACAGAGAAGTTTATAAAACCTGCAAAATAGGCGATGTTGTCTCAGTTTAAGCGTTAATAATCCTCTCAACTGAGAACACTCAGTGCCTCTTGAGAGTGGCAACAAGATCTGTTGTTGCCTCGCGACGTCACAGCATCCATCATATACTTGTCGTAGAAGAGCCACCAGCGCTGCTGGTGATGACATTTGGTGCACTTGATAGATTTGATGTGGTGATGGCGTTTGATGTGCAGGGAAGTGTTGCGCTCACTGGAGGGAAAGTCGCACTCAGTGCACAAACCTGCTGCTCTTAGGATGCGGAAAATAAAGCACTTGCGATGGGAAAAAGGGCTGTACCAGCTTCCTAACTGTAAACGCCGAAGTTCCTCCTAATGGTTGGTTCCCACTAGCGGACGAAACGTGCCTTTCGTCTGGCCAGACAAGAGAAAGTTGCGATTTTGTACCCCGGGGGTTGTCTGAGGCTGAACAAATGACAAAAAATAGCCAGTTTTTGTTGATTTTTTGTCGGTCAAACTGTTCACACTAGCTGACAATGCTAGCACTTGCCCAACAAAGACACGGTCAAACTCACTTTCCGACGCTCGCGGACAAGAAAAGCAAAAGACAAACTCGTTTGTCTTTTGTCGGTCCACGTTGCCCGACATCTCTTCTTGCAATTAATTACACTTAATTTAAAGCTTTAAAGCGAAACTCTTTTACAAATAGAAAATAAACTTAATAAGATACTGCTGATAACAATCTACGTATTTATGTAAGAAATAAAACGAATGGAATAAGTTCTTCTCTGTTGTAATATTATGACAATATTACCTCTTTCAAAGATACGGTATTTTATACCATACGAAAGTATAACCTATGTAGCCAACTTATGACCCGTTGAACCTACCTCTGCCACAGTTATGTTGACCTGTGACCAGATCCGTACCCAGGATTTTGGTTCGGAGTGGGTTCTGAAAGTTTCGGAGGGGGTTTTAATATGCAATTTTTTTGGACATTTTGGGCATTCTCCTATGTTCACCATTATAAAAAAAATTCGGGCAGGGTTTAAACCCCCCAAAACCACCCCCTGGGTACGGCCTTGCCTGTGACCAATAGTTATTTACAGGTACTGTACTAGAAATAGAGGAGCTATTCCTCGTGTCTCTTCAGTGGCTATTGTACTGATCTGAATAATAGGTCATCTCAGTGTTCAGGAGGTAAAACACTCTTTGGGCGATGGCAAAGTCGAGGAAAGTTGCATTTAGAATTGATTGATCACAGGGTGCTAAATAGTTACCCACGACAGGCAAACGTTACAAGGGTTAATTTCAAAACATTTTTTAACCGATTGAGGGAAAGTTTATTGGCAATATCGTGCCGGAACCGTACCCGAGCACGAGTGATCTCTACATTTTTCAGTGTTCGTTGATTTCATTCTTGTAAAAGGCAATATCAAACGGCTGTAAAATTCTTCCACTAGTGTAAAATCTTAAAACACAAAAAAGATTTAGTAAGAAAAACTATCTTATATATACACATTCAAACTTCCCGCTACATTTTTGTCGGCCGAACTTTCCTTTCCTAGTGTGGCACATTTGTCCGCTGTCTGGCCTTTTTTGTCTGCTAGTGGGAACCAACCATAAAGAACGCATGTCACCATGTTTCGGCGTAAAGCTGAAGATAGAAAATCGTTGATTTCATCGAATCAGTTCGGCACATTAAACATAGGGTACCCAAGTAGAGGAGAAGGTCTAAATTTGGCACACCATTTTTATTTATTCGAAAAGAAATATTAAAAGTGAGACAAAGAAGGAAAAAACTCTACAGTAGATGCCCAAGTATGCTAGCTACATTATCTGAGTAATAGTGTCTTCGAAAGTCGCCGGAAATTTAATTTATTGCCATTTTCCCGAACCTCGTCAAAATCGGCACTTTGAAAATGTGGTCTAAATTTGGCCTACCTGAGAAAAGGGCTACTAGCGCATTCAACAACCGAGTTAAAAAAGGGAAACAACAAATTTAAAGTAATTTTGCGTGTATTGCTTTGGTTTAGGCACTCATAGAGCTTATCGCTTAAACTCAGAAGCGGAAGATTTCACATTTCTAAACAGTCCAACCGAAAAAGTTTGTTCTCAAACACAAAATCATTGAACACATAAAAAAGATCTTGTCATTGTCAAATAAATAGCAGTCATATAAAGATAACATGTTTTGATATGTACATAGCAGTCACAAATAAATTTTACAAAAACATTCGAAAGACCACTGGCGCGACCGCTGTGGCAGTGGGTCGTTTCTTCGCGAGAAGCACTGAGGATAGTGAGCGAAAATTAAACCACGTTGCCTAGGCCAAATTTAACGACTCACTGTTTTTTAAGAGTTTGAGCTTATCTCATAAATACTGTTCAAGTTTTGTATAATTTTCACACTTCTGAGAAGCCTGATACGTAAACTAAACTTCTGACTGTAGAAAATGTTATTAACTTGCACACTTTTTTCCAAAAATGGCTTTTTATCCATACCTCTTACAAAGTCTAGCAGGCGCGTAATATTTACAATTAAATAACTCAACAACCACAAAACAGAATTAACGCTAACTTAACAGAAAATGCAAGAGCAGTTAGGAGAACAGTTTCCTATAGATGACAGTAAATAATAGCACGTAACAGAGCTAAAAATGCGTTCGGCCAAATTTAACGCAGGGGGCACGATTAAACCTTCTCCTCTACTATTGCAAAGTGAACAAGCACGTATGTACGAAAGTTAACCTACTGTGAAAGCGTGTAACCATCAATAGGCGAAAGCCTAAGACATGTATAAATAAAAATGATATAGGGTGCTTAGTTGAACAATGCCTTTTATGATCCTGCGTGATTGGCGGTTAGGGCCAATTGACCCACCGTTCGCTGTAGCATTGGGTATCTTTTCAATTTCGCAGTGTCGAGAAGCGAGAGGGATAATTTCGACTGGTTAACCTCAGTGGCAAGCCTTCCGGCCACATGTTCGGGGTGTTCGCTGATCTAGAATGATTTCACTGCATGTTCACGCTCAGGTTGAAAGGTCAAAAGCGAAAGGTTGTGTGCAGAATAAGTAGGTGTCAGACGGCCTCCATTACTCTTTTAAATAATTTTTTGCGTGTAGAGACACTCCAGGTACGTTTTTGGACAAATCTTCTACGTTAGCCACAAGGTTTGTGCTTGTCAAGAGAAAACTGTTTGTAAAATGCAAATTTACTCGTGTTTGGCTGACTTACTTGGTGTGTCTCTGTATCCCTTATGTCACGTTACCTTCGTAGTGGCTTGTGTTGGAGAATTCCGCGTTAACGAGCACGTATTGTACTCGTTTCAAGAAAACAAGTTATTATTTCATGTGCATAAGGAAATTCTGCCCCGAGCGAGCTAAAATAGGAATAACGTTGAAGTCGTGGACCAACCTTGAAGAATGTTGCTGAAATGTCCCCCATGACCACTCAACTTGTTTAATATGCACTTTTCTTTTCCACACAATCTTAATTTACATGAATTGGGTCTGCCTAGTTCTGAAGTACTAAAAGAGCGAAACTTTGGTCTCTCTCTTTTTTTTCGTCTATAATTTTGTTGCCGATCTCCGTTGCCGGGTATATATTCCCTAGCTATTTCTGTTTTCAGGGATCAGAGGTTACCTTTCGGGTCGTAAATTTAAATACCGGGCGTTCCTACCGCTTGTGTGAGTGGCAGACATGCTCTACGCGTATAGCGTTCTTGGAACGATCTACAATCTTTTTGTCTAATGATCCTTCGCAGGAGACACGATTTGGCATACGACTCGCATTTCTTCAGTGAATCTGAGTTAAAATGTCTGAGAATTGAGGGCAAGTTTAGGTTATAGCTGCGGCGTTTCAACTTTTTTCTTTTCTTTTTCTTTTTTTTTACGCGTGTTTGTGGCTGAGGCCCATTGGCGGACTGCGGTTAAGACAAGAAAATACCGCAGAAGCAAGCAGATTATTAATAGACGAATGGGTCCCCTAGCCTTTCAGTCGTAATAAAGCGTCTTTATGTTTCTTTGGACAAGGTGCAATTTGTCGTTTTGTGTGTACACATTTTTTGTGAATTCTCTTTGGGAAAAAGTCCCTACATTTAGCGTAGAGGGATTCGTTAATTTATTTCTGACAAGCCTTTACAGTAGTAAAAGTGTGTTCGTGGGCCCTGCGATACTTTTTAGGTGCTGTGTGTCAATAGCACTGAGATGGTCGTCGTCGATAACCCGTTAGGAAGTCACTGTCCTGCTGTGACGAATAGCTCTTGCTAGTGACCTCTCGCCTTGGCTGACGAGATCCTCAGTGAATAAAGAGCCGATGAGACAAGGGTGACAACCGTGTCCAAAGCGAGTGGGCCATAAACTTTTTGCTTTTAGGACAAGGATTTTTAGTTGTATTGCGTAGAATTCATAAAAGGTAGACTGGGTCTCGGGTTGGTGGTAGTAACCTTTCCAACCCTTTTACTGCCTTACATGTTTACAGTATCTAATTGTGCAGTCACAGTTCGGTTGGGAAATCATGAACCGAGGGAAGATAAAGTGGCTAAAAGTCGAAGGAATTTCCCGGAATGGGTATCCAGAGTTTCGCCAATTTACTGTTGTTGCTACCTGCAGTCAGTTGAGACGTTTTTGCATCGAAGTGGTTTTTTACAAGACCATTCTGCTGCTGCGACCTAGAGCAAAAACGGAGTAGCTTTTCAGTATTGGTTTGGTATAATTCTGGCGGAAAACCAGGGAATGTTGCAAGAGCAATTGTCTTTTTAATAAACGCAAAGTATTTGTAATGACGGGTGTTTGATGTTTGCTTTGGCGTTTGAGAGAAAGTAGAGTAAATCACAGTAAGGGACGATAGAAAACGGTCTTTGGTTGAAGATGTCAAGAGCCATTCAGAATGAATGAAAGATTGTCAATGGTGATGTGGGCGTGGACTTTATAAGGAGTTTGTTGAAGGAAGTCCGCACAGGGTCCCCAATTATATCATATATAAAAAATAAAGTCTCTTGCATGGCAGTGGGCCTAGTCACATAGCAGTGAAGCTGGGGGGGGGGGGGCGATCCACAACAAAATGTCGTTACTGAATCGTGTACTCGTTTTTCTCAGTTTTTCAACTTAGCTTTCGTGGATTTTTCTCTCGTTTATTACCCTGAACACGAAGCTTCACGTTTGTCTTCTTTCGTTCCAGTTGTAAAAGTTGAAAAGAACGCGTTGGCCTTGCTGACGTATATTATAGAAAGTGCATGACAGGAACTTATTTTAAAAAAATTATATGAACAACACGAACTTGTGTGTCAAAACAGTAGGAGAGCATTTTTGCGAGGACAGTGTTCAGATCCGATCAAAAAGATCCGATCGGATTCGTTCGTGTGATCGGACCTGATACTGTTGATAGTTCCTCGAATGTTTCGCAGGATCGAATCGAGCTTTCTCTGTAAAATTGAGACCCAGTCGGCCTTGAGTACGTTTTCCATTGGCTGTAGAAGTTATAGCTGCCTACCGTGATCGAAAAATAAAAAATTATTTCTACTTACATAACGATGGATTTATCTTTCAAACTAGGTGGTTAAATCATTACCATAAGAACTATATACCTTTTTTCGCCCAGATTGTCCCAATTTGGCACTCGTAAATAATTGTCGATTTTTAGTTAAGTAAAAAAAGTTGGTAATGTTTAATGGGACTCGGATGATTGCAGTCTTTATTTTTTCTATATCTTTTTGTTTGTAAGATTTTGCTTTACGTATAAAATATATTTTCCACATTTTGGGGTGTTTAAAAAGAACATAACAATGAAAACAAAGAACCCAGTGAAATCGGATGTATAAAATTTTCTTAAAATAATGGCTGTTCCACGTAAATATTGTTTCGGAAGTAATTTGCGTTATTTAGTGTTAACTTTTATAGCCCCAAATAGCTTTTGTTCTTTTAGTTATCGGTACTTCTCTATTCTATAACATGGTTCCGCTTGTGATGAATGTCCATTGACTCCACTTGGAATTAATTTTTAACCCTGTTTTGGTAAAAATAGACATGTTTCTTGCACAAACGAGCCTAATTATTATTACTTTATTTGATGAAAGCTAGTGACTCTCATTGTTCCACCCCAATTACACCAAGAGTTTTAAAAAAAGTGGGAACAAGGGCGTATAATAGAGAAGAGTCAGTTATTATTTCTGTCAAAATTGTCCCTAGTTTACCTTTCTACACTTCTCAAAGCACACTGTAAAAAAATGTACATTTACAATTGCAGCAAATAATTATAAGGACTTTACTGTAAAAATACTTTAAAATGTTTTTCTACAACAAATTCGTGGTTAAAAAATCAGTTTCGTAAGTATTTTTACAGTGAAGTCCGTGTAATTTTTGCTGCACAACGAATCATTGTAAATTCAAAAAAAAATTACAGTGCAGCCCATCATCGTACAAGTGCCTAAAGGCCTAACTTAGCCTCGTAAGTCAAGTGAAACACGAATTGCTCTTCATCCTGCTGTAAACGCGCTATTATTTTCAAATGTATTAATAAACTGGGATTTCTAGCAACCTTTTACCCGTTGATCTAGGTATTGCCTATTTCACAGGAGGAAAAGCGGTCCGTTTGCCATCGTTTATCGCGTCGTCCTCCAGGTAGCGCTATTATGACCTAGAATTCCAAAGCGGTAAACTAAAACAGAGAGCATTCAGTCACGCACGCAGCCCAACGTAGCAAACGAACTCCGAAGCGAATACTAAAAACTCTAAACCAGTTCTTTTTTTTTATCTCTGGCACTTTGTTATGAAAGGGAGAGTTTGGATTCCCATTTTCCTTTTCTGCACAAGATAAAAGCAGGAGGAGTTGTATTCGCCATAAACCACACGTTTTTTTATCTATCGTGTGTGTTTATCCATAATAACTTCCTGCATCCCTCCGTTTGACGACGATGGAAAAGCGAACATGTGCCAGAACTCGCCGTTAAATTATTTCTGTAGCCACAAGTGTCGTAGAAAGACCGCCCGCCGTTAAGAACACTTTTGGCCAACGAATCCCGAAACCCAGCAAAAATGTCCAACTTTCTTTCTCACTTTCTCAACCCTTTCCACTTCAGGACGAGCTTAAAAGCCTCATCTGTGCCGCTGTACTAGATTGATAACTAGGTGATGCAAAGACCGCTAAACCACGGTAATTTCCAGGAGAAGGCGTTTAATGTCTTTTCTATGACCGTGTGTCACATAAGCTTTGCCAGACCCTCGTGTGTGCCTCGTGAGTTATTAGAGAAGCCAAAAAATGCAATGGTGTTTTTTGGTGCTGGCTGTGTCGGCACAATGCAGCTGTAATGAAGACGTGTAAGGCGGTGACGTGACAAGTCCCGACTTATTAAAATACTGTTATTATACCATATAAAGGCCGTGGAAAACTTCATTAACAACGTCGTCAAATAGCTGAAGAACTGTTCAACGCCCGTGCAAGGGATAAACTCGTGCGTCAGGAAGGTTAATAAGGGAAAATGCGGGGTCTTTCAGAAATTTTCGGGCCTAAATAAAGCACAGCAACAAAAGATGTCCGCTAAGCTTTATCGCGTTTCGTACGTCAAGTGTCTACATGCCTTTAGATGAAAAAAGTGAGGTTCTTTCATTTTATTTTTAATTTATTTTTGAAGAAGGCGCTTTTTATGTTTTATTTTGTATTAAGCGTTGTAGGAGATTTTTAGAGGCGTTGTGGTCAAGTGAAACTTTATCTGTATTTTGGCAGCTGGTTGTAAAAGGTATTCAGAAAACAAACTTGAAAACAAACAGAGCTGAGTATTATTACGATAGCTGCAGGCTCCAGAACGGATGCTTGTACTGGGTGCTTTGGCAGGCGCAAATACGTGACATAGCATATGCATATTACGTATCGGTTCTTTTGCTATAGCAGCCAGGTAATACCCTTTTTTTGCTCGGCGCTTTGAAAGGAATTTGACAGTCGCTTTTTCTTTTCTCGAACTTTTTTTTATTCTTTTTTAAAAATGATTTCGAAAATGTAATAGTACTGATTGTTCTGCGACACGGGGCAATAGAAACACGGGCAGTATGTTGATTTCGAGTTAGCACACTGGTCAACAGATCCTATTCAGGTAGAAGTGAGAATATGCGAGGGAAACTTGGAATTAATTGCAATGAGCTGCCTTTTTTACGTAAGATTGTGATTATCCTTTTTCGATGTCACTTTTCAAAGTGTTGAGTGTGACTTATTTCGTGGATAGTGAACGTTCTTGGCTTGTTTCTCTCGTGTTGAAATCTACAGTGTTGATTACAGTGCAGCATTTTTTTGGTGTCTGCCCCAATCTCGAGACTTCTGACTGTCTTGCTTGATTGGACTGAGATGCGGGGAAATTTGCATGAGAGTAAGCGCGTTGGGACGTTCTGCAGCCCTTTTTTTACCGATAGATATGGTAAAAGCTGGAGCGCTAAGCTCTGCACGTTTTTTCACCGATTATTTTGTGCTTTCGCTGCTCAGCTTCATGCATAATGGATAAGACGTACAGAGACTTAAGGCGACATAACAAATGCTAACGGGGAGTCACGTCTGCGTTTTAACTTTCTGATCAAGGTGGACCACCTGAGTGGCCGCAAACCAGGGGTTGGTGGCGAACGGTGTGTCGATTAGTTCGGGATTGATTCGCGAGCGATTAAAAAGCACTTGCAGCGGGTATTTCACGCCCCGGCTCTCCTAATCTTCGCTAGCTTCTATGTTGTCTCTGAAACTACTTCATGCTTACTAATGAAGGGGAAAAAATAATTATCCTGTTGAAGTAAACAAATAAATAAAAATGTTATTACTGTAATGTATCGTACGGTGTTATTACAGTAACAGAAGAATAGTTCCTGTAAATTACTTGGTGAAACTATACTCAGATTAACTACACTGTAGATTGTCTTCTGGTTTCTTCAGAGTGAAGGGTTTTGACTGTTGCATAAAAAGGTGTCATTGTTGATATAAAAGTCATTTCCATCATCACAGTCATCTTGAAGTGTACGTGTAAAGAAAAAGGCATCATGTTACAATACAGTGTAAACGACCATTTCATTTGGACTTAGTTATTCATTTGGATACTTACGGTTCAATTATATTGAGTACTTAAACTGCGTGGTACCATCCGAAGAGATTTCTTAATGCAAAAAGTGCACACAGTGGTAACGAAAATGGGAAATACAGAGCCAGCAAAGGGTGATTAGCTATTAAATCACCTTTTGTCAGTATTGAAGGCGTGTTTGGAACTGCGTTACGGTTGTACGCAAACGTTAAATATCTACAGCAGATTTCTTTTGGTTTCCTTAGAGTTAATTCGGGCGAAAATTTTATTGCTTATTTTCGTGACTCGCTAGCTTTTATTCTTCGTTTATTTTCATTATTTTATTTATTATATTCCCATATTTTCCCTTCTGAAGACCAGCGTAGGCTTCGTCGATTGCTAGTGTCTTATGTCCGGGCAGCTAATTCATTACAGACCAGAATAGTGTTAAATGGGTAACGCCTTCGTGTTGTCCTTTATTCCGTTTTATTTTTAATTTAATGTGTATTCATTTTGTTATTTTTTAGGCTTTTTTATTTTCAATTCTAAATTTTTGTTAATTTGTTTTTATTTTATTTTATGCGAAGAATTTGGAGAGAGTGGCTCATAAACGGTCATTTGTATTTGATGGGCAACGAAGGGAAAACCTCGTTACTGTTACTTGACACTTGACGTGAATGGGCAATTGTGATTTTCTGTTAAGATAAGAGTGCACCCTTTTCTTGCCGCGAGTTTTGCAAGAAATAAAAGACAAACCAGCGGGTAATTTGATATCTAGACCTCTCGTTTTGATAACAGTAATGCTCCTGGTGAGGCGACTTTCGTGCACCACTTATTCCGGGTGTTTTGCATGGCTCTTACCAAACGGTCATGTTTACGCCTATGTTTCGTTTGTCACGAGCGAAAGATAGACCGTCGTTTAGTGAGCAAGCTTTTAAACAAGTAAGACGAAGAGCGTCAGTCATCTTTTTTTTATAGTCGAGTTTTTATAGTTGCCGTCACCTGGTCCCATAAAACAAACTTCAGAGCGTTATACTGAGTACTAGCATTTGGATAAGATTGTCGGTTTGGGGCTACCCAGGCCATTCGTTACATGCTAACTTTAAAAAAAAAATAACATGCAAAGGAGATTTTTGCATTGGGCGCAAGCGAACTGAACATTACAAATAATATCCATGAAATTGGCATAATATTATGCAGTTTCACGGCGTGGAAGGAGGCCCCCGCGCAAGAAGAGTTGCGCGATTTATCACGCGTTGCATTAAAAAGTCCGAGAGTTCGGTGTATTTGAATTTTTCGGGGTTTCTTCCACCATCCGTCATCCGTACACCAAGATTTTTTGGGAAAATATTAAAGTCATTAGTGTAGGTATAATTTTCTTTATTATTATCTTTATGATTCTATTATTATCTTTCGTCCGCGAAATAGCGCCACTATTTAGTACATGTATATATAGCTTATTGCGGACAATTTTAGAAATGTCACGCGCATGTCCGTTCGAACAAGGAGGGTAAATTACAGGTTATCTATTTTACTTTTTATTATTTTGTTTATTTTTACCAGCGTAATCGTGTACTCTTTGCTGGCATTATGTGACAACATTTTCTACATTGAAAAATAGAAAACGTTACCTTCGAGGTTAGATAACCTACCGGTGACCTGCCCTACCTCTGGTAGCAGTAAAGGCGGAAAAATGACAACAAACAAAAATGTTGTTAAAGAGATCTAAAATATGGGCAAAATGAAAGAAAATATTAATCCTTTCTGAACTTCAGTCTGGAACATAGCTATTCGGATCATTCGAACGTATCTTCGGTAACGGAGCTAGAATTGTGGCCATTCAACTTGGACTGCACTGTGATCTAGACATAAAAAGGTTCTATATGATTTTTTTCACAATAGTCGAAGTCGAAAAGTCGACAAAGATTATATACAGCCGGTTATACAGTCGGTTATTCAATTAGTGTTATCGAAAGATTTTGCCTTGTCGCATGTAAATAAAGCGGAGCTCTTCATCCCATGTTCGGGATCATATACCCGGTCAGGTTGGCGGATTAAGAAACCAAGACGATATATTAAAGAGAAATGATTGAATGATGTTGAAAAAAAGTAACGATTTAGTACTGTTTCCATTTCGATATTTCGCATTTGGTAAATTTAATTGCCGTTTTAAAGGGTGGCACACCATCCACGCAAATGGGTGTGTCCTATAGTGTCAAATTTCAGTGCCTTTGTTCTAGGTCACATAGTTACTCAAAAGAAGATCTTTCAATTGAATGTAGTGGAAAATAAATTAATTTTAATTAAATTTTCGAGTTTCGCCTATTATTATCCATTAAAAATTAGGACGCCCCGTGACCTATTCGCCCCTAAATGTTTAAAAGATTTGAATAAATCTTCATGCTCTCCATTTTGCTCAGTTACATAATTTAATTTATTATTTTTTTCTTTACCATCACACTCCCATCACTTGTGTTGCGTATGTTTTCGTATTTTATGTTATTGCATATTCCTTACGTAGTGCGTATTCCTTAACTGACGTAATATGAAACAAAAGATATAAAAAAAGAAATCAGGAAATAGAAAAAGGGAATCGAGCATTTATAATCTGAAATACCTGCAAAATACTCAAATGTTAAAGGAACCCTACGAAGCTCCAGGGAAAGAGAAAAATGACGAGTAGTACATTATTGACGCCCCCAAATCATTCGGGGCCTCTCGCGTCAATATTGCAACTACTCGTCATTCTTCTCTTTCATTGGTGATAGAGCTGCATAGGGTTCCTGTAATGTTTTCGTATACTTTAGGGGTTTTTCTGGTATGCATGCATAATGTGTTTTTTAATTTTTTAACCATGTTTTGTTTTGCTATTCTAGCTATAGTGCAGGGTTTGTTCCTGTTACAGGTGGTTTTCTCTCTTCGTTTACTAACTCAAAAAAAGATAAAGTTGCCTGCTATAGTCAGGACTCCGCATAGCATTGGAAATTAACACTTCACTCTGGAGCAACTTCGGTTATTAACGATACGCGAAGCCGCCCTATCTTTTTTTCCTTCAGCGTTACCGAAAGACGCGTTGTAATTTCGATGCGTTTTTCACTTTTCTTTCCCAATGCTTATTAAACCCTGTACTTATTTCTCTACCGTTTTTCCTGTCGGAACCACTGAGGGGGCGCGTAATAAACGTTTTTGCTGCATTTTTGCGGTATAATAATTAAATGTTGAACAATAATAATTTTATTACGCGAAGGTGCCGCAGAAAAAACAATACAGATACAGTGCCATGTAAACCTGCGGTAGATGGAAAAAACGAACCGTTTTAGCCACACAGACGTATACTTAGCGTTGGCGTAAGCAGAAGCTTACGTCTAGAAATTATGTGGCTTTAAATGTGTCTAACATATGAGAGCATATTTTTAAACGAAATCTTAAGTCTTACCGTTTAAATGTAGAATTTAATTCTCTGGTTCGCGTGCTGTGAACTATCCTTTGAAAAGTGCTTAGAAAGCCTAGCCGCCACACTTTGCTGCTGACTCAGGCTTCAGAATCAGTTGAGTCACTGTAGGTCAAAAGTCAAAGTTGGGGAAAAAAACTCCCCCAAATCCCTAATGTAGTTTGTCTGCTAGTAAGGGTGGGGATTCCATCATTGTATTTGCATTGTATGGCGGAGGCCATTTTCATATTTTTTATGTATTTATTTTTTGCGCGCAAGAATTTCTCGTAATTTAAACAGTAATTTGATACGGACCTGTGTTTGCGATCTCTAAAGGCTTGCCGGTTCGTAAACCATATACTCGAATAAAGAAAGGTGCGTATTGACGTGTGCAAACGCAGGACGAGTTTTTTTCTATTTTTTTATAGAAAGCATTATACAATACTTATATTTTGGAAGTGACTCTTCTCGTAACTGAGATCGTGGTTTATGCTAAAGTAGTTACAGTAGAAACAAGAGGTTGGCAGTTGAATTTATTACATGTGTGGTGATATACTGTTAGCTCAGCAATGGAGTTCATATTTCAAGAACTGGAGCTGTAGAGGTAGAGTAGTTCATTAAAGTCGTGTTCGTGGTGAGAACCTTAAATCCTGGGAGTTAGTCACCTCGTAGGTTTAATTTTTCCTTATTGAGGTGCTGTTGACAAGGAGTAACAAGTGCGCGAATGGTGTAGTCTAGCAGCTGCGCAAAAGATGCTTTATTGTGCCCTGGTATTGCTCTCATTAGGTATGCATGGAATTGAAAGTTCCTCTGTCACCTTGCCCATGAGATATCGACTGTGCACGGGGACTGCTTAGTAAGTGTTCGTGTGTATGTACGTTACTTTTGCGGTCGAGAAAAGAGCGCGTTTTTCTTTTGTTAAGCGTCATTGCTTAAGCAAGTGAGACTGTGGGCTTGTTTACAATCGCTGAGCGCTTTAATTAATAAGATAACAGGGCATTTGCCAAGCGTTCTGGTTTTCTTACCTTCCATTATCCGTTATGATGTATTCGCCTGCTCACTTTTTAATTTGATTTACTGGAGAGACGGCCAGAAAGCTACCGCTGCTCTCGCTGGAGTTTGTCTGGCGCACGAATATTTCAAGCGTCGAGCCTTACAAGGGTAAGCGACATGTTTGGTGAGCAAAACGAGTTCGCGTCAATTTTCGGCTTGCGCTGCGTAGCTAGGACTGGATTATCGTACTAGGCCTTTGGGAACAGGAATTTCTCATACAGATTGCAATTTCGATACTGACAACATATCACACGTGTGACTTGATCGTCGGCGTTCGCACTTGGGTGCTTAAACGCTAAGATGGTTAAATTTTTCCCTGTGCTGAAAAAAAAAGAATTTGTGGTGCCACAAATAGCGTTGCCAGGGCCGAAGCGTAATTGCAATTAGTTCGTAAATCTTATCGTCGTTGGCTCGAGTATGGAAGTTCGTTAGTGGTGATGAATAACCACGCAAAAGTTCCTTTGTGAATCTCCCTGGCGAAGTTGCTGTGGGTTTTGACAATACTTTATTGGGGAAAGGTAAAATTTACGTTTTCGCCCCCAGCTTGCCAAAAACGCCATTAAATACCATCGGGTGTACCGTAATATTACAGAGTCGAAGAGGATTGCCCTTAATGAGCACTTGATGAAGTCTTAAAGGGCAGGGATGCCTAACCGCTCCTTTGTCCCTATATGGAACCCCAACGAGAAGCCCCCGAGCTGACGTCAGGAAAGGTGGTACATATGTATATTGAACATTGTTTTTTTGTTGTGTTGCTTGGTGGTCAAAATCATAGAACTCGAATTGAAACTTCGCTGCTCCTTCCAATGTCAATGCGTGTAGGAAAGGCTGGAGTGAAAGTTCCATCGCAGTACAGCCCCTATTCTGCGTATCATCAATATTTTCCACCGGGAATATTTTAGTATTTTATGACCTGAACAGGCCTAGGTATTGTCGGGTGACTAGGCATTGTTTAGGCAATATGAAAATGAGAGCATTTGTCAGATATTCACTTGATTTGAGAAACAGGAACTTGTAGACGATGACTTCGAAGAAAACTAGAGAAAATGACGAGGCATATAATAGGAATGAAAAGATTGGGAGTTTTTTGGGGTGTGGGACAATATGTGGTTCCTTTTAAGATAGAGGGTTCCATTGAAGAGAGAGAGAGAGGCCCAGGAAAGCAAATTAGAACTGTGCTCACAAGCACACCTGTGTCAGTCTGGATTGAAAAATCCATAACTAAAGTCAAATGTTGGGCCCCACTAGCCACCTGCATTATGGCCACGGACGTTTGGGTGGTGGAGAGTTGCTTCGCATTACAGCAATCATGGGTTCCTAAAAGGTGCCGCGCTATTGTTATTTGATTGGCGTGATCGTAATGGACATCACGTATACCTTGTGGGCCAAGTTCCGCCTAACATACGATGGCTTCGCGTGGGTACTGCCAGAACTTGTCGCTGTATTTCTTCATCTAAACGATCTTCTTTTTTGGGCTTTGCAAAAGGTTACTGTGTAGTCTAGATACGGCTGCGATTGATAACTGACAACGCTGGCCTTTTAACGCAACAATAGTAATCTTCCGCTCCGGGGTTCTAGCGCGATCGCAGCAGTTTTTATGATTCAAAAAGAAGGGCAACGGAAATGCAAAGGAAAGGTCAATTCAAACACACAAGTACAGTAAAGGCTCGCTGTATATTCCTGTTTGAGTCGAAATTACTGTTATTGTGGAGAATGAAGGGTCCCGGCCTGTACAAATGTACAAGAGACAGCGTACGATATACCGGACGATTTGGTATCCATGAGAAGGTTTAGTGTAGCGAAATTTGACTGTATTTTAAGGTCAGGGCAAGTTAAGTCGATTTGCAAAGTAAAGTCTACAAGCCAAGTCTAGCGAAAATTATTAATAAAAGTAATTTTGAAAAATCAAATATTAAGTCAAGTAAAATGAAAATTCAAAGCAAATGGATACAGTGCCAGAGATAATTCCAAACCAAGGTCCTGGAAACCCGAAATTCTAATACCGAGAAAAAGGTTTGACGTGGAGAAAATTGCGCAGTAAAACACACCCAATACGTTCGATGAAGTGTCGGAATTCAGGGAAAGGACAACTTAGAGTAAGTATTTTACATGGTGCGCTCTGAGCAAGTGTCTTCCCAGAAATGCAAATTACGGTTTCTATGTAATCACGAGAAGAAATAACATTGCTTTATTGAATAGAAAGACTACAAAGAAAGCGCGAGACGGTAATTACGTTGTTCGTCTTAAAACAAAAGTAATTGCATTCAACAGCAATGCAAAAGAATCTGGAGTGAAATTTAGACGTAATGTCACTTTTCACTTGGTAAGAAAATGTGATAAAATAAGTCGTAATGGATTTCCCCCAGTTTTTATTACTTTTCGTATGAGAAGAAAAGTGTGCGCGTGTTACAGTAGGCGATTTTGATGCACGTTTTTCCTATATGGCGCTGTCAGGTCGTAGTTCCAGCAACATTCCTAATCAATTTTTCATAGTCCATTTTTTCTTTCAACTCTATCCAGCCAATTTGTTCGTTCAATTTCGTTCAAGTTAGTTAAGTCGATAAAAAACGACTCCCAGTCAAATCGCCATCAAATCAGCTGAATTCAATCAAAAATAAAATTCACCTACTTGACGCGCATTTGCCCAACCTCTGCTACTCTAGAACTAATACGCAAAAAGTGTACGTTTTGTAAAAAAAAAATATCCCTTTCAGATTACATTCTCCTTCCGTTCGTACTTCGTGAAGGGGCCCCACGTACCGTTACTTGATTTTGGAGAGTAGTGATGCCTCCAAATGGGGCAGGCGAAAGCAAAAAGAGCAACCCAGTGCATTTTTCAGCGCGGGGATAGTGCGATAAAGCGCTTGGGAAAAGCTGGTGTTCAAGTTGCTCCCGAAATCTTAAATTCAGTCCTGGTCATCTTGCACCAAGGGGTGCCTGTTGGCTCAAGTTGTTCGCCCATTCACGCGCACCTTCGTGGCGTTTTCACGTTTTCTCGAGTCTCCCCTCACCTTCTACTTTTTGATCGCGGCCGACTTTTTTCCCCTTTTTTTCTTTTTTTTTCTTCCTTTCTTTTGGGTGGCGTGAAGCAGAGGTGTTCCGGTCCCGCGGCTATGCCTTATTCAGCATCAGCAGTCCTCAAATCTGGCAGCACACGAGACAGGTTCTAGTTCCAGTTTTACAGTATGCTGCCTCTGGTTACTGTGGGGGGAAACCTATTAAGTGCACCTTCCATGGTTACAGTGCTCGTAGCACACACACAGGAGAAGACGGAGTGGCTTTTGCTTCCAATCCAGCATTGCACTCCTACGGGGTCTCGGGCATGTACACCTTGGACTTACAAATGAGTCTCTCATAGTCATCGCCCAGCCACCGAGCCATAACCTGGGCTCGCTGAAGGACTTTGACACCTGACGAGAAAACGGTGGTGTGCTAGTCCCAGACTAGAGCTCTTCGAGCACCCCAGTGACGCAGTCCGTAGTATCGCGAGGATTGTCTTGGGAAACTGGGTGGATTGTCGCGCTCATTGAGCCAAAGTGTGAAGGGAAAACGTTGGCTCGTGGCCCGTAGTGGTGTCATGTTGTAAAAACCCGGATTAAAAAGTTGGTGTTTCTTTTCCCCCAAAGTCTTGGTCCGGTCACTTTTGTCGGACTCGAAATGAGTGCAATGAGCGGTGTGCGCGAAATGCAGCGGTTACTGGCCATCCGCAGCGACGAATTGCAGCGTAGTTCGCTGCACGTTCAGCAGCTCGAGCAAGAGCTGCGAAAGCGTGATACGTTAATTCGGCACTTGCAAGCTGAATTGGATAAATACCAGCAAGTGTTGAAGAAGGCGTCAGCTGGTGGGTTGTTAACGAGCTCTTTACAGCAATTATCCGTGTCGGAGCCATGGAAGCCGCCGTCACCCACCAACGGCAATTCCAGTCTTCTGACCCAGTTTTTGCAAGAACCGCGACTCAAACGTCAGGCCATTTCTGCCGAGCCGATGCCCCTTTCGATGGGGACAGCCAGTTTGGCTGAAATCAGGGATCTTTTCATTAAACGGGTCCCGAAGACTGCCCAGTAAGAACCTGTGTTTTAAGCTTGACATTTCCCGGGCGATTTATGATATGCTTTAAAAGTTTCTGGTGAGAAAAGCTGGAACACTCCAGGTCAACTTGCCCCCGCTAGCGTGGTAGGGGTTGTCATAACCCTGAGTTTCGTAGGATGAGTTTCTAGCCACTCTGGGCTCGTTGGGAATGAAAAACGAGTTCAAGAAACAATAGGGGTAGACACCAACGCTGTTTTCTTGGTCATTAGCATAAAAATTACCTCCCAAAGTGTTGGAATGCATCTGTTAGGATGCAGCATTGGTTAGACGACTTGGAACTTACGAAGAGAACAGTAACGGAGCAAATAAGATCAGGGGAGGATGGAGTAGCGCTGGTGGATGTGCTACTGCGAATTTTTCTATCGGGAATGGAATCCCCGGGGAGGATTCTTGTTTAAACGTATCCATCTTGCAGAAACATCCGAGGGCTTTTTCTTGTCGGCCAAAAGAGAAAGCTGGCTTATTAATTAACCTTTTTCGCTTTTGGGTGGAAAACTTTCTGACTTCCAGCTCGATAGGTTATATTTGAGTTGAAAGACCTTTTTTGGATTACCTCGGATGCGCCTAAGAAGAATATACAGTGGTGAGGTCTTCCGCCTGGTCTTTTGCGCTGTAGGGAGTTGAAAAGAGTGAAGTGCTTTAATTCCTATACTTTCACTAGATAACCCTGTAGTTATTTTTTTCCTGTTGTAAAGTTGATTTACACTTACTTAGGACTTACTTTGTTGACGACCTTTACTTGCGCCTATGGCGACTTAAGTGTGCTGTATTTTTTTTATTTAATTATTTATATGTATTGCAATATTTTTTTGATTTGTGCCGGGGAAATTACATAGGACAGAACTAACATGGCCACTTAAAGGTGTAGTAATATGTTACTGTACAAACACATGCAGACAGCGTTAGGTCAGGTGTAAATGGATGTGTGAGTGATGATACCGACAGATGAAAAATTGTACTTGAGCCAATATGGAATAGACATACCTGAGTGTATTTGTCCTTACGCAGGTGAAAGTAATCTACGTGGCGTGAATGAGATGTATGCATATTGGAACTATGATGGATTGTTGATTCTTGTTATAAGCGATCGGAAACACTATAGTATAGTATCTGACAAATGTAAACAGTACTGAAACGAGTATAACTTAAGCTGGAAGGTAAAAGGATCAGTGGTGTCTTAGTTATGAAATATTACTTTCCCCCGTATTTTTAGTGTATTATAGTTTATATTTTTTATTTTAATATTATTGTATTATCCATGGTATTGCGGGAAAACGCACATGCCATGAAAGACTGTGCGAATAATTCAAAACTTTTTCCTCGCATGAATTACTTTCTTGTGCCGCTTGCCAACTTTACAATTGGGTTCTGATATCTCACAATTAGAGTGAAGTGTATGAGACGTGTGGAAATTAGGTTGTAAAGCTAGGTGTCGTATTTTTTAGTCTTTTTGCAATAAAGTACTGCACCTTCTTTCTGTTCTTTATTTGACTTTTTTTGGAGTTCTTTGTTTTTCGTTTCTTTTACAAGTACGGTTCCGCCTTTTGCCTGTCTTTTATTCTTAAATGTTTAGAAATAAGTCTAATGACAGCTTTCCAAAGCGTGTACAGTTTTTGTTCGTCGAAAGATATACGGTTACATTGGCGAATTTAACTTGCTGTTGTTAAATACAACAATCCATGCATTATTGTTTGCCAGTGAACTAAAACCAAGTATCACGCGTTCCCGGGCAAATTCAAAGAAATAAATCAAAAACAAATATAAATCAGAACTGAGAATTTACCTTTCATTTTCCTTTCTTCTTACAGGTCACGCGAGCTGATCAAAGCTGCAATACTTGATAATGACTTTATGAAAAATTTGGAATCTGGTCAAATTCGCGAAATCGTAGATTGTATGTACCCCGTCGATTTCCTTTGTGGATCGCTCATTATCAAAGAGGGCGATGTGGGATCCATCGTGTATGTCATGGAAGGTGAGCCAAGTCATTTATCTTTTTTCCCTAGTCGTTTATTCTTTTTTTCCTTAATTTTTGTCTTGTAGCTTTTTTATTCTTGTGCTTATTTTCTTGTATTTCTTTTATGTTGTATTACTCTGTCTTGCTAAAACGTCCTTACAATTACCGGACTTGAATGGAGTGTCTACCGTGGGAAAATTTTTGCAACTCTTATAAAATTGCGATTGGGTGAGAATGCTTCCTCCTTTTTCGAAGCCGGATAGGATCTGCGTCAAGCTAACCTTAAACGGCTGTAGAAAAGTTATCATACTCCCTCCCACCTTTTTTTCCAGACTTTGTACATCCAGGATGCGAGTTTCAAACAAATTCAATCGATTAAGTAGGGTTGGGTTTCTTGGGCGAGGAAAAGCTTGATGAAAAGCAAAGTTGTGGAGCTAGTGAACAGGGCAACTTGAGGACAAGCGGATCAAGACAAATGTTGGTTCAATGTGAGAACATGGGCAGGGGATGATAGAAGCATGTCTCCTATTTTTCATGTGGGTGGGCCTGCTTAAGCAACAAGACTGCGTGGGACGTTACGTGCCACCCAATTAAGATAGTCCTCGGCGAAACCAAAAATATTTCGGCTGCCCTGGTGAACGAAACACGGGACCTTTTTCGGTGCACGGTCCCTTTTGAAAAAAAAGAAGACGCATTTTTTTTTTCGTGATTAAGCCTTTGGTGAAGAGAAAAACAATGCTTCTATCCCCATCACGATTCGCTATTTTATAGGTTATGTGTTTAAACACTTAATGGGAGCCAGAGCAGAGTGGGTTATATAGGCCAAAGAAGACAAATGGTCACTTCGTGAGTAAGATCACTGGGAAAACTTCATAAGCCCCTTTTTGAGTCGTTTTGATGCTCAGGAAACACGCCTCGTGTTTGACGTTGTCGCTTCCACGCCCATCCGTAACGCTAAGCCAAGCTGTTGAGACAGGGAAAAACGTAGCGTGGCCCTTTTTTTCTTTTCTTTTTGCACGAACGATCTCCTTTACGAGGGTTTAATTATGAACGGGGAGCTACGACTTTTCATCTTTTTTTTCGCTCTTAAAATGTTTACGAGGGTCGTCATATTTGCCGTTTTTTTCTTCTTTCGGACCGCTTTGTTGGTTTAGGGAGGGAGTTCGAGGGAGATTGGCAGTGCAGAGAAGAGAGGACGGGTCTTTTGGGGAAACCCGGGATAAGTAAGGGCCCTGCATTTTTAAAGGGGCGTAGGTGTTGGGCGTATTCCAAGCGGCTCGTTACATTCCCCTCAAAGCAGTATGCAAATGATTACAGGTGTTTTGCATAATGAGGTGAGAAAGGCGACTCCGTCAAAACTCATGACAGCACTAAGCAAGTGGTTGCGCTATAGAGATGTGCGCTACTCACTGGGCCCATCTTGGCTACCAGCGTCTTTTGGATGATTTCCTCGCGTGGGAGAGAGCTATGGCATGGCTGGGCCCCCAAAAAAAAAATGCTGGTCGATTCGGTGGATTTGAGTTAGGTTTAGGTTGATTAGGTTGACGATGTTTTGGCTTGGGACTCGGTTTTGATGTTTTGAAGTGATGGATTGATTTGAAACGGAATTAATTTTAATTGCATTGATGGAAGTGACTTCAAAAGGAATTGATGAAAAAAGGATTGGCCGGAATAGATTAGAAGGAAGACTTGACTTGGTGGATTTGGGCTGAATTCAATTTGGTTGAGTTGACTCCGATTTGACTTGGACCACGATTCTGATGTTGAGAATTGAATAGAATTAAGCTCAGAAGGATTGATTGGGCTGGAAGTGATTAGAAAGAGGACGATCTGGTGGATTTGAATGGAATTCTGTTCGATAGGAATAACTCGGCTTTGGACACTGTTCTAAGGTTTGGAACTGAATGGAATTGATTTGGGAAGGATTGAGTGGGCTGGAGTTGACTAGAATGAAGACTTGACTTTGTGAATTTGAGTTAGATTCAGTTTGCTTTAGTTTGACGTGGACCACAGGTTCAGATTTTATGGCTGGGTTGATTTGACTTTAATAAGTATTGAGCTGACTGGAATTGACTTGCAAAACACTTCAATAAAAGTCATTAGCTTGAAAAGTATTACGAACCTGAATACGATACAATATTATGTTGAAAAACACGCATTGAAATTCCCTATACTCACGTGTGTGCTCACTTGCCCACTTTACGGAGTAATCAAGACCCGAAAGTTAGGTAAAAAAACTGTTTTGATGTACGTTTGACTTGCTTTTGCTTTGAAACGACCAGATTGATCTGAAGTGACATGACCGGACAATTTTACGTTTGAATTTTTTTTTTTTTGCGCAGGAAAATATTAGGGCTGTAAACGGTTCGACTCGACTCGCCGTAAACACAGCGACTCGACTCGACTCGACTCGCCGTAACCTTATGGAGTCGACTCGAACCGTTTACAGCCCTAGAAAATATTTCTGCGTTATGATTAACTTGTCAGGAGAACATTTTTTATTAAAAAATGTCACTAGAAATTTCGGGCGTTTGAGTTGATTTTATACAATTTCACCCCCAAAAAATCAGATTTAAATGCATTTAACCTCGACGGTTTTCTTTCAAATTGACTTGCTCGACTTGACTAAGATTTTGTGTTTCAGGTCAACTTATATCGGTCTGACGCGGAAAAATAAGTGGTTCTGAATTATAATTGACTTGACTTGTATTTTCCATGAACCTGCCCAGGTTTGATCGCCATTGTTCGGCAAAAAGGGAATATTGTTGATGTTTTTCTCCCTGTGTAAGGAATTTTCGTGGCGCAGACTTTATTTTCGGGAAGGTAATAATGAAACAGAGTGGCGTTTAGCAAAATTTGATCTCTTATACTACCACGGAAAGTATTTCCCTCTACTTTCTACAATTCCTCCATTCTTTTGTCTTTCTTCTTTCTGGAAATCTGCTGGCACTCCTTTTATTACCATTAGTAAAATGTAAAGACACATTGTGCACAGAATGTACCGTAATGGGGCGATTCTCTGATTGCGTATTTCTTTTCACTTTTGGTTGGAGCGCCGGAAACCAAACCAGATTTCAATGGGTAACCCAAAGATAATGTCTGCGAACCAACTAGTTTGGCTCACTCGGCAGCCACCAGTTTTGCAGCCTTTTACTACGCTACTAAATTTGTGTGGGCTGACATAACAAGATTGCTTCCTTGCTTTTTATTGCTCCACTCTCCCCCGTCCCGAGTTTGCATAAAAGGGTGAACGGAAACGTTAGAAGCCCAACTCACGATCTCCACAGCAAAAGGCGAATTTGCCTTTAAGACCTCACTATTCACTCCATACGTTCGCTGAAGGTTAAGCGGCATTTGAAATCCCTTTTCCTGTGGTTTTCGGTGCTTGTCGGTTTTTCGGTTTTTCCCCGACAGAAAAGTGGCCTAGGTTCTTTGACAAACGTCCAGCCTTTGTGGGGTGCCCATCCCCGTTAGTTAGTATGCAAGGCCAGTGTTGCGACAGGTTATTCTGGGAGAGTGATATTCTGTGTATCAAAGCGCGGGGAGGAAAGGAATTAGAAAGGTTCTGTTTGTAGTAACTCGTAGGCGACGCCTTTACTGGGAAAGGGTCAATATTTGAAAATAATTCTGTCCGTCCACTTTTTACAAATTACTTCAAAATGACAAAAGAGCCATTCTTGTGTATACCACTTGGCCTCAAGTTCTTTCGGCCACCTCAAGTTTCCATCTGGTAGCAAAGTATCAAGTATCAGGCCTTATATAGTCCGAGTCCCATTCTTGGACATACTTTTGAGAAGGTCCGTGCAAACAACAACGAAAGTAACACATATGTGATATTTTATTCAAATTTGTCGCTAAAAGGGGGAAAATACACTCATCTCATAGAGAGTCTCGAAAGCTAACGAGGAAAACTGTCACAAGAATCGAGAAAATTTCGTCCCTTGTGCGTTACCTTGTAAAACAGAGGTTTCATGATCAAAAGAGATGTCCTGCTGGTGATTCGCCAACAATTCAAAGATTATCAGTTAGTTTGCCGAATATTGTCTCTCATCTGGTCCAGTCTCACTTTTTAGACAAAAGCTTGTATATCTTTCAGACAATTTTTTTGTTATTATTTTGTGTCACTTTTTATTGTATTTAAAAGGGGCATTCTCTTTTGTATCCATGTATGGAACCCTGCCGCTGGGGAATTAGTAAAAAAAAATATATTCAGCTAGTACACGCTTTAATCGTGTTGTACTTCTCGTCGTTGTGTGATGTGTGGACACTTATAAGGAAGAACGGAAAAGGTGATAAAAGGAGCGAAAGGGCAAGCGCCATCTAATTTGTCGACGAAAGAATTCGTTTCTTAAGCTTTTTGAGAATCAGTGTGAGAAGAGCAAAATGGAGCTCTTGTAAGGCACAATAAAACCTTGAAAATGATTCGTTGTCACCCTGAGGCAAATTGTGACTTGTGCATACCAAATGGAACGAAAACGATTGTACTGAACGTGGTATACCGAGACAGTTTTTTCGGGGAAAAAAAAGAAGAAAATAATAAAAAGTACCTAAAATAATATGCAGCACTTGGTAAAAGAAAGAGTGGAGAATAGAGAAGGGACCCCGTTGCAATTTGAGTGTTTACACTCGTTACTCTGTATGGGGCATTTGCGTCACAGTCGTAACATGTGCAAGTTCACGCATTTGCGTCACCGGCGGAATTGCATAACCTGTACAGGTGCTGGGGCAATCAAATTAGGGAAAATGCTATAGCCGTACAACTTAGGAACTGGGAAAGGTCTTTCTTTTACGATGGACGCCGTTCAAGATGGGAATTTAAGATAGTTTCTGCATTTGGAATGATTTGGCTGTCATTTTCTCGCTCGGAGTATTGGAAGTAGTAACTCGTAAAACAACTTTTGCCCGTGCTGACTTTGGCAAAAAGGAAGCCTAATCTTCATGGGTAATGCAAAAGTTGCGTTTTCTGAACATGACGCATATCCTTGTGCGCATGGCGGGCTTTGAGGATTGAGCTTCATTCGTGCTTATTTACTGTTTCACTAATTCAAAAATCCAGGTGGCTCTTTTGTCTCTGTGGCGTCAGACGAAGATAGCTCCATAATTCCGAACCCCAATTTGGCTTTGGATTTATGGGTGCTTTCGACCTTTCGTGAGTGTATTTTGTGGGGGGCAATTAACAATTCAAATGCATCCGGAACGAAAAAATCTGGTAGTTTTCGAGCTAGAGATCGCTGTACGGATACTTGGGGGTTAGGGGGGGGGGGAAGAAAGAGCGACCGTATTTGGCCCAGTTTTTTGCCACCTCATGTAAAGAACCCATTGGCTCGACTTACCCAATACTTTGTCAGTACCCGCTCTAATGGCTTTTCCTAGTTCGCCGAGGTGTCCTTTTTGCTCAATTACCAGGCGTTGGGAGTTATTCTTTCCTTGTACGCATAATTAATTTATCCTCAAGTTTTTGAGCATGTTTCCTTACTAAAGCGGAAAGTTACACGCGGCGGTAAGCGCCACAGACATTATTTAGTCTCTGATCCCTTGCAGCGGCAACAGCTCCGTATTTGGGGCATTTACATTTTGTAAAGAAAAAGTTTCCATGGTTATTAGCGATGGCAGCGTTTCGTAAAGCGTTTCTTCCAAAAGAACGTCACAAAAAAAGACGGATGAAAACGTCGTATGGTGATAGTGATATTCCCGAGCATCGCAGCTCCATATGGGATCGTTCGTTGTCGGCCGTGTCAAGCTCGTCGTCGCGATCCACTTCGACGCGTACTTTCGGTTCCGTATCGTACGTCTTGGAGAGTTCGAGCGAAGAGGAATGTGACTTGCCTTATGGTGTTTCGCCCTCGAAAGTCTGCAGCAAGGGAAAACCGACCAAGTCAGCGATGAGTGATCGCTTCGATAAGTCCTCGTTTCAGGGCAGGGCCAAATGTCTGCAGAAATTAGGCGTAATTGCCCCTGCTGGTCAAAAGATGGAACGCGAGGAAGATCAGGAAGAGGAATTCCGTGTTCCGCTAGCATCGGATCCTATGATACAAATTCCACGTCCCAAGTTCATGTATTCGGGGTTGAAGTTTCATAACAAGTCGGTTGATCCGTGCAACGGATCAATACCAGCAAATTCTTCGACGCAGTCAAGTGTAGATGCGTGGTTGAATTCGCATATTCAGGATGATTCCCCGACTAACCATGACAAAAAATAGTATAAAAAATAAAACGATACCTAAGATTGCAGTGTTGACAATGTAGCCGGAATTTCTGTCTGGGCAGTATTTTTTTTAATAAACGACCGTACTAATGTATGTTTCCGGTTAATTTTAGTGTGTGTGCCGAGAAAGTTGGAAGTGTTTGTGTTTTCCTTATGGTAACATGTGACTCGCTGAGTAAATTTTCCTTGCGTATGTTTTCTCTCTTTACAGAGGGTAAAGTGGAAGTTTCCCGTGAAGGCAAGTTCCTCAGCACGATGATGCCTGGCAAAGTTTTCGGGGAATTGGCCATCCTCTACAACTGCAAAAGAACAGCCACCATTAAAGGTAAATAAGAAATAAATAAAAATAAATGGAAAATGAAAGTTAAGAAGTAGGATAAATAATTTAAAATGAAGTTTGAGGCTTGCTTATATGCAGACGGATGTAAAGCGCAGTAACATTAGAAATATCAATGCATGACATGGTGATAGGTGAAAGCTTACGTTGGTTTTTAAAAAAGAGAAGCAAATAAATAAACAAAAAAGTAAATAGGAATAATTGTCTTATACTTTGCGTTAATCAGTGTGAAATAGATATTCAGTTAAAAGTTGCCGACAATAATATTTGGAGAAACATCAGAAATAAATCGACGCGAATAATATTAGCTTTTCTGTGAAAAGTTTCTTTACAGCAATTTTAGAAAGAAATACACAAACGGCTTGGAAGATTTTAATGAAAACTCGGAATGTAGACTTTTCATTAAAGAAACAAGGGGAATTTGTAGCACAGAAACATTCAGCTGTATTGACGGCAATTTTGAAAGCTGTGGAATATGTGTAGGAAAAGGCATCGTAGAAATATGTGATGTCTGATTCCGAAGCAGCGCTAAACTCACTGAAAAGCTGGGAAAGCAGAACTTATTACAAGTTAACCCATAACGTTCATAATGAAATAAAAGGAACTAAAGTGAAAGGGATAAAAGAACTAAAGCGAAAGCGATATACGGTCTACTTCCACTGGATACCAGCTCTCGCCGATATAACGGGAAATGAGGTAGCGGACAAGCCAGCTAAGCAAGAAAGACTATCGCACAATTCAGCTAACAAACTCGTTAGCAAAACTTGAAATAATGACGCTAACAAAAAGCGAACGGAAGAAGAATGTTTAACTAATGTTAAAGCTAACACATCCAAGAAGTAGCATAAAAAATGCCTTAACTCCAACAGGTGGAGAACATCGAGAAATGAAACATTGCTGAATCAATGCTGCAACTAAGATGCAGCTATGGGAAAATTGTGACATTGCTCCATAGAACCACCTTAGAGACAGATTGTTTTGTAGAAACTGTGCAAAACTGAAAGCTTTGAGCACTTAATTCTAAAGTGCCTGATTTTTAACAGAGAAAGGAGAAAGCTAATTGACAAACAGTATTACAAAAGCATACCAAATCCTATGGACGAAATATTGCTATCCGATGAAAAGACGTCCCATGAGCAATATTTATTCAAAACTCACTCACTAAACTCAACATACAAACGCAAATAAGAGATTTTATCAAACAACAGTAATTTAACGTTGCTTCTTAATTTTAAAAAAAGTAGAAGACGATAGGACACCGCTTTTGCAACATAGTTCGTCTTGTAAGCGACGCAAACTAACAGAGATGAATTAAAAAACAAACGAAGCGTGTGTCATTTTTGTGAAACGATAAATGGCATAATCTCGACATGCCCTAAGAGTTCAAAAACAGCAATTGCGATGTAATTCCACAGCTGTCTGTTTAAGCAACGGCGTATAATGCTCTAGGCTAGGTGAACGCAGAATAACCTGTGTTATTACGTAGCTTTCCGCTCTGTACAAATGACTAACTACCGAAATCTAATTCGAGCTTGTATGCAAATCAGCTATTTATCGAATTATCTGGAGAAACGAACATGCGCGTTTCCTTCAGCTTGGAATGTTTGTATTAAGACCGACGGCGTAGTACCTGCAGACGATGTTTTTCTTCTTTCTCTTGTAAGTTTCCCCCTACGAGGCTTAGCGTATTCTCAGAGCTGAGGATCGTACATATGAGGATCTTCCAGTCACTTTGCTCCAACGATAAAGGACATTCAAGAAAAAAAGATGAAAAGAAACTTGTTATCAATCTTCTGCGTGTTTCACACTTGTCATCAGATTGCTTTAACTTCGGCGAGCGTAAGGTCAATTCTTAGAATCTTGACACTCGAGTTCCAATCACGTGTCAGAATTCGTAGAATTCGTCTTACAAATTAACATATACTGACGATTACAATTTTATTTATATTTTGAAAACTAAGACCATCTTACGACAAGCGTAAACGTAGCATTAGTAAAGGTAAAAGCATTAGAAAGCATTAGTAAATCGAATAGGTTTTATGAAAATTTTACGTACCAACTTGAGAGAGCGACTTGAATTAAATACTTACAAGTTATGCAACTTAGCCTACTGCGACATTGTCCTTCGGTCACAGGAATGGAATAGCTAACAGGCACATAGCATGACGCGAGATTATGCCCGCATTATAGGAAAGTTCAGACTCGGATGTATTAGCTACAATAGAACGGGTTTGGGGGCTATCCACTCCGACACCAGGAGACGGTACTTTCTTGTGTCACTTCTTAGAACTAACACACTGACCTTTTAATGCATAGGAAATGGCTTAGCAATAAAAAGCGAGATAAGTGGAAACGTCGTGCACGACTAGCGGCAATCTTGCCGAAGAAAAGGTGGACCTAAATTCTTTTTGACATCGTTAAAGTCACCTATGGACTGCCCACTTTCTGGGGCGAGAATTAGTAAGAAAAGGAAAATTAGTTCTTTAGTTTTGTTTTGGGAGCATTATTTTTGTTAACGATGGCCACAACTTCATTTTGCAGTTATAAACACAAATAAGTCAAAGTGCTGGCCGTTTCGCCCGTTTTTCTATTGTACGTTTACCACGTGCACAGCAAGCCTGCTCTGAGACACACTGCTCGGCAAACAGATTGTGCTACCTGATGATAGTGTCCGTTAGGGCCTTCTTTCTCGAAAGGTCTGTTTAAACAATTGCCGAATACAAAGTATACATTTGTGATTTCGCTGTGGGGCAGAACATAACGGATTTTTTTTATTATTGACTTTTTGCAAGACTGCATGTATGTAGACAATCCTTTTGCCGAACGGCACTGGAGGTTTTCGTGTTACTTTATAGCGGCACTGGAATATAAAACAGAATGGAAGAACACAGTTTCTTTTTTTGGTCGTATACAGTAGTATTTATGACGAAGCATGTTTTATGGCGAAATTATGATAATGATGATTAATTACAAAGGAATTATATTGGTGAAGAGGCCAACAGGTTCTGCGTATCTGAATGTACAAGGAAAGTGGCCGATTGAACGACATTAACATATAACGATTTTTGCTTAAATCGGGCACAGAACTTAGGTCTCTGCCCATACGCGATTTGTTCGATTGTAACGAGATAAGGATGTCGCTGGCATATGTTCTATCGTTACATTGAACCTAGCGATATTATACCTGCTGAGGCTCTGGTAAGTTACGTTGGGGAACTTAGTACGTATGTACATTACTAAAAAGGCAGAAAGACATCCAGTAAAGAAAACTGAGCGATTAGTTTTCTTCTCGAAAATACACTAAAATACTCCTTAGATTGGCAGTCAAAATTCAGTTATAATTAAAATAGACCTGGTAAATTATGTGCAGTAGAGCCTCGCTTTAACGAACCCTTCTATAAGGAGTTGGCAGCTATTGTGGCGGAGTCCAAACATCCCTGGTTATGTAAATATATAAAAAAATCAAGTCTAACGAACTTCGGATATACCGAACAGTTTTTTTCTGTGTACCCAGGAGGTTCGTCAAAGCATTACTGTACTGTTTTCTCTTTAATGTACACAAGCCAAAGTAACACAACAATGGCAAGACATTCTGTATGTACTAGTTAAAGCCCTGGAAATTGAATTTGTCGAAGGATTTTAGGGCAATCCTGTAAGGATTATGAACGTTAGTAATGATTTTTTTTTTTCGAAAAGCATGATCTAATCATAACGTAGACGCTCAGCTTTTAACTAACTATGGCAAGATTAATGGGATGACGTGGAGTGTTTGATATAATATATTTTTACGAGCATTCCTTGACGCAATAGCAGCAATTAGAGCTTTTTTAAAAGTTGAATTGTTATGTACAGCGTACGGTTTTTGATTCTTGGACGATCTGTAAGTTTCAAGAAAAGCTATACCTTGAAAAAAAGTTGTTGATACTTTTCTGGATAGAATTGACTTTTTTTAAAGCGTGAGCTATCGCTCTTTGCTTGTATTGTTTATAAGTACAAAGTTGTTAGTTATTATAGTAACGATACATTATTAACCAAGTATCCAAAAGGGCTTTACTCGTAGACATTAGAGTAATGCCCTGTTTTGACTTCATTTTTGAGCTACTGTTTTTACATCAAATCATTAACTTCTGCGAAGCAATTTCTCATGTAAATTTTTTGACTCTTCAAACAGCCGCGACGGACTGCAAACTATGGGCCGTCGAGCGTCAATGCTTCCAAACCATTATGATGCGCACAGGACTGATACGCCAAGCAGAATACACGGATTTCCTGAAGAGGTACGTTATGTGTTTCATTTTACGCAGTTTTGCTCTGATTGTGATCCAACGCCTGAAATGTGTGCCGCACGACATCTTAAAGGCACGCAAGTGTTGAGTGACAAGTACACAAGTATACAAGTCCTCTTTTGGGTAAGCCCTTGCGTAAGAAAGGGTGTTGACTGTTACCGTGTGGTGGACGCTCGCGCTTTTGTGCCGGTATGCAAAGAAGCAACGAGTGGGACACCACAGAATGTCAATGTCTGCTTAGTACCAGGTGACGTCGCCGTTCTTGCTGCAGGGAAGCTCAGGAGGTACAGGTGTGATCAGCGTCATAAATCCAATCCTTCACGCGTCGTCGTGTACCACAATTTGCCGCTTTTCCGCACTAAATGTCAGCAAGAAAGCATGCTTGACTCGGGCAGTTGGCAATCGTCAGTGCTTGTAAGTCGAAGAAAGGACAAGCTTATGTAGGCGGGGTCTCTCGTTGCCACTGTTCAGCATGTTTCTGGGGTGTCGACACGCAACGGCTCGTAGAAATTCTAGTTTATTTCTTATTCCTGTTTCGTAGCTCTTTAATCCTATTTGTCTTTTATTTTCGCCTTGATTAATTTGATTTTTGTTTCTGTTTAGTTGGATTTTTCCTTACCGCTTTCTCATGTCCTATGTCTTACACTTTAAAGTTTATTATATTTGTCTTGTGACCGTTAAGTAGGTGGGGTTTTAAGCTTGTTTTATTTTGCTTTTTGTTTTTGTCCTTCATCTTCTCGCTATTTTAATTTATTTTTGTTGCGGCTATTTTTTGGGACGAGTGGAAAACTTACCGACAGGGTTATGCACGTTCGTGGCAACAGCGTCAGTCAAGGTATTTGCCGTTCAAGTTTAGTTCCAAATTTATAAAACTACCATATAAGGCCAGGGAGGAAATCCAAACAATTGAAGCTGGAGGTGGAAATTGCCTGGACCTCTAATAATCCTGCCTTAGTTAGTTGACATATGAGTTGAGGCGAAATGGGACTGTAATCACTAACCTTCCTTCGAGTCTTATGGCAGCTGGCAATTCGCAGTCACGAAATCGCCCCTACAGCAGTGGCACTCCTTCATGGGAGGGCCGCTGGTTTTCCGCCTTTTGCCTTCTAGCACATGACCTTATATAAGTTTTCACCGTTTGGAATTGTCCCGCATTGGAGCATCAGGTGAAAGATTCTGCTTTTGTCGAGAGTTAGCAATGAATCTTTCTCTGCTTTTATTTTTTATTTCATTTTTTTAATCTATAAATCCTGTGCGTTGGATCGTACAGTGAGACCTGCATTGAAGTAATGGAAGATGCTACGTGGTCGGTCTACTGAACGAGCTAGATAGCAATTGGCAAGAAAGGCGCCTTATCGATTCTTTGGAAAAGAAAAAAAAATTGGTGTGAGAGAGAAAGGGAGAGATGGTGGAGATGGCGGAGCGTAGGTTGCGAGAATCGCCGAAGCGTTCTAGGAATATAATATATTGTACGTTCAGTCGTTATGGGATCCGATATGCAAAATAGATGTTATAATACATGGCAGTTCGGGACGTTGGCAGAGCTTCTTTTTTCCTACTTTGTTCGTTGATTTTCAGTGGGTCCTGGCCGGTGTGACTATAACGTCTGCCGAACTTACTCCTGCTGCTGGTCTCGTGACCATAGCTTTATACGTAACGTGCGTCGTGGGTGCAATGCAGTGTTGGCTTCTAGTGAGAGCCATAAATCTGCACTGAATTGGAAGGGCAATAGATCTCTAATTGGGCGCACGTCACAAACTTTTGGAACCGCCGAAACTAGTGTGTCGTTTCCCATAAAATATGTTTTTTGTCATTATCCCCCCACTCCCCATTTGTAAACGGAATAAGCGAAGCTCATTACCCGTCATTTTTTTTTTTTGAGATTCGACGTAGGATGTTGCCTACCGTCGTGTCTTATATTCTACATTTCTCTGTTCTCACATTCTGTTGAGTTTAGTGTTCAGGAAAATAATAGTAAATGGGGACAGATCATAAAGAATAGAATAGTGGAAGTTTTTATTGCTTTTTATTTATTTTATACTTCTTTAGTTTTGTTTGAGTTTCTGTTTGAGTTTTATTTTATTTTGCATTTCATTTGTATCGACTGGATCTACATTCAAAGACCTGTCTGCGTAATAGTATAGAGGTATCAACTGACTTCTCGTCATCATTGCAAGGTACCGAACGGAGCTGTAGCGCATATGAGAGGAGAAAGGAGACCTTGTACTACAAATGTAAAGAAAGAACTCGGTAGAAAAAGACATGTATAAAGGGAGCTGAGAAAGCGATCGTGTTTCCAAAAGTACCTGCTTCAGCCATGCCGCGGGTTTGGGAACTCCTTTTCTTTTCGGTGATTCTTAAACAGTCTCCATACCTTTGCCCCTACATTCTAATTCTGTGTCCATTCGGGAATAAAAACACGAAACTGCAAAGCTTAGCCGTTCATTTACATAACAGGATTTTTTTAAGAGTGTGTCCCAATGAGCAGTTTGTCTGGTCAGGTGTCTCGACGGAAAGTTATAGGTTTTGTGAAGCCTGAAAAACGGCCATATTTTCCACTCCTTAGTCGAAAACTTGTGTTTCAGAAGACGGAGATGACTTGGGCGAGGTAAAAGTGAGAACTTGCTGTGTCGTGGGCCCAAGCCACACACCTACAAAAAGTAAACTATAAAAAAATGAGGAAAAAAATACCTGCGCGCAAGTCCAGCCAGAAATGGTGTAAATCAGTACCTGTGAGTCATGCTAATGAGGTTGAGATGACAGGCCAACACCATGAGACGCGAGGCACGCTGTCTTTTACAATAATAACCTTGTCACCCGGGCTCTCAGCACCTCACAAAAGAGGATTAAGCAGATCTCCTTTTTATTGCGCGTTTGGGGAGCGGACTTGTTACGTTGGCCCGAATGGGAGCTTGAAAAGCCATTATGTTGGGCGCTTGTAAGTTGGTCCAAAAGGTGTGAGATCTGTTTTCAAAAGTCCATTTTCGACTCTGGAAAAAAAGGCATAAATAGTGCAAAGCTGTCAAGGACCACTCTCGGTCGCTTACGAATGTTGAGTTGAGCCATTTCGCATGCATACGTGAAAAGCCATCTATTTGATTTATGGGCTAGTCTTATTTGGTCACCGAACTCTTAGCCCAGCTGGGGCTTGGGGGCGGTGACGTCAACACTACAGGTGGAAGATGTCTTCCCTGTAACTTTTTATCCCGAGTATGAGCTGACAAAAAAAGAGGAAATAAATCCGAGCCAGAAATGAAGCACTCATCTTGCGAGCTGGGTAAAAAGAACAAAGCCCCAACAAGACATGTCTGACGTATTTAAGACTGCTGTGTGGATTTTGACCACCTTTGGGTAGTTTGATTTGTTGAATGAAAAGAATGCTAATTATATCGTCTCTCGGCATGTCTGGGTGGAGTCGGCAAGCTAGTAGAAGGGCCTGGGTCCACGCACATAAGGCATTGAATCCACACCTCAAGCTTAGCCGCAGCAAGATACCTATCCCGGTGATGCTGGAGATAACTTGATCAATCTTCATCAGATAAGTGCTGCAGGGTGGAGTGTACCGGAGGACGCTCGGAGCGTCGTGCCATTTTCGGACCGGGAGTTGTCATAAATTGGAGTAACTGACAATGGATTGGCAATTCGCATGTCTCATTGTCCATTCCGTCCGTCTGCTTTGAACAAATTGTCCGCTACGCCGGAGAGAGAGAGAAACCGTAGTCCATAAACAACACGTGAAGCCCCGGGGAGAGAAGCCGTACGCAAATTTTTGCCGGGCCGGTGACTGTCATGGGACTTTTTTTTTCTTATTGAGGGGAATACAATGATTGAAACAACGCGAGTAGTACGCGGTGGGGCGTCTCTTGAATGGTATTGAAATGGAAGCTCGTCAGTTGGGGGTAAGAGCTTGTCGGCGGCACAAGCCTTCTTGTAAAGATGACGGTTGAACTCTTGTAAATTGTGCCGGTAGTTTATAGTACCGTTGGCTCTTGTTGTTGGAGAGAAGACAGACGTACTGGCGGCCATTGTGTACGCTGCAAGAGCGTGGTTGGAGATGATCCGGGCGCTGGATCGTCGAACTGCCCGCTTTAGGCTTGTGGAGTAGGACGGTTGAAACAACAGCCAGTGATGTACTGGCACGCGGTGATACCCGCTTAAGGAGTGATTAGAATGCATGACTGCCGCAAAGCTTGCAGCCGTCATCAGCCAGCAACCCAACTGTTATTCGGTGGCTGCTTCAGATGCTGGTTTGGCATTACTTGGGGGAAAGAAGACGAATCAGACACAGGGGGCGCTTTCTTGGGAAAGGGGAATCATAACCTGTTGCTGGTAACGAAACGCAAAGAAAGCAACAACTTGCCCAGATATGGTATCATTTCGCTGTCGGATTTCCCCGGTTGCTGGACGTTTTAAGTCATTCGGGTCGCTTGCATTCACTTCGGATGCCAGTATGTGGGCTGGCGTGCGCTATCCCGGAGTTCGCCTCGCTTTAGTAACTCTATTCCCATGCGGAAGGCTCCGCAGTTTGCCGGTAGTAAAAATTTCGAGTAGGACGGTTTTGAGTTACGATTGGAATTGGTGGGGTGATATGTTAGCCAAAACGGCCGGGTACTGTATTCGGCTGGGCCAGAATGGTGGTCCGGCTTGTAAATTTAATTCCCCGGGGTCCCGTCGTAGTCCACTGGGGGAATACGACGCATGATTTGGAATATTTAACTGGTCTATTGCATGTATGATATTATGCTAAGTACAAAACAACGCAGATACCTCTTTAGGGGGTCCTCGCAGGGCGTCTCCTGCTTACTAGCCACCTGATTCGATTATTTTGGGAGCCCTGTCGTGATGAAAGAATGCGAGCAAAAGGTGACAGGATGACAGAGAAACAGGGTGGGGGTTTTACTGGGATCGCAATCACAATCGCTTGCCTAGTCGTTCTCGCGTTTTAAAAGCATAAGGGAATGGGCAGTAGGAGGCGTCGTAAGCTGGTCGTTGACCAAATCAAGGCGCGCTGTGTTTGAAAAATGAAGCGAGGAGCATGCAGCGGGTGGACAGCTAGCGTAAAATAAGCGTCTTTCGCCCCCCTGAATGAAAGCTAGGTGTGCTTGGAGCGCGTGAAGTTGTTCACGAAGTTGAAAGAGGATCGAAATTTGATAGCTGTATGACGATACGCTGGCTGCTTTGTAAAAGAGCAGTATGGTAATGAGAGGACAGGTAGGTTTTATTTGTCGGTGTAATGTATTCGTGCTGTTCGATACCTTGATGTAGCCTGTTCGCCACGAACAAATATAGTAGAATGTTTGGTCTTTGGTGAAAAACGACGGAGCGGAATGTTGAGTGGAAAGCACTCCTAAAATATGAAAATGCAAAGAAAAGAAACTACGTAAAGTTTTGACTTGGATGTTGCAATTTTGATTTTAATAATATGATAAAGAATATGTGTTATCTGAAAAACTTATTGTCGCGAGGACAAAATCATGTGCGCCTTTTTTTTTCTTGTACTGGGTCTCTCGTACCGAATGATTGTCTTTACCAGTGTTGTGTAACTTGGGGAAACGGTATACATCAACTGTAATTACTTTTATTTGACAAGTATTGATATTACAAAAATACATGTCTGTAGGAAATGGTTGTTAGAGAAATTTTAACTTTTTCGGACGTAAGTCTTTTCTTTTTGACGATGAAAGTGTCTTCTGAGTTCCATCCAAAACTAACTTTTTTCTTTTTCATTTGCTTATTTCCAGAAACTGAATTACTTGCATATACAGTAATACATTGTTATTTACATAGTGTTTTCCTTGTTATTACGTTTAGTTATATTACAGTCCTACGAAGCATAAAGTATAATGAAATGTAAAAACTACTTTAAAATTAGCCTGGCTGTTTTCTAAAAAAAGCTTGAAGTAAAAAATCAAGTAGAAAATAGTAAAACAATAAGAAAAGTTTTTGAGATGGATATAACACAATTGACTTTTGATATTTCGAAAGATAATATGTTCTCTAAATAGTTAACCGTTCAGATTATCGCATTTTGTACAATTGCAGTCGAAATGCGAAGTGCTTTTCCCTTTTTATTTGCTAGTCTCTAAAAAACAAAATATAATAATTGCAAATGTAATAATAGTAATTAATTACACTTTTTCCTAATATTAGGTTTGTTTATAGTACAATTGTATGGCTCAAAAATTGATTACGTAACTATTGCGTAAAAAAGCAACTTGCGTTGCAAAATTACAAATCCTGATTGCACAACACTGGTCTTCAGCTCTTTCTTTTCCGGCTTCTTCTTCATTAAGCTTTTTGTTTCTCATTTCTGTTTCTGAACGTCCACCTCCCTGTCCTTGTCGAGACTTTATGGAACGGTGTCTAGCACTGCCGCTAATCATTTTGTGCTCTTTTCTATTTTGCAGTGTACCCACGTTCAAAAACTTGGCTGAAGAAGCGCTCATTAAATTAGCCGACGTTTTGGAAGAGGTATGGTATTGAAAAGCAATGCATACAAAGATTTGATATCTCTATCTATTCCGCAGACGTTCTACAACCAAGGCGATTACATTATTCGTCAAGGTGCTCGTGGTGATACCTTCTTCATTATCAGCAAGGGAAAGGTGAGTACTCAAATGGTTGAAGTTATGAAGCTGGGCTTTCGCTGTAGCCCGTCACTTTGCACAACATAGAGATATCAACCTGCCCAGTGCTTTGCTTATGCAAATTCGCTGACGCTGCGCGTGTTGGGGTTACTTTTTCGCTATGCAACTGCCGTACTTGTTGCTTGTTGCGCTTTATACGATCCTCTCCTAGTATACGACGTAGAAAGCTGGTGCTGTGTTGGGTTTGGCCGTATTTCATACACCCATAATTGCTGGTCATGCCTTCGTGATTAATACTACGACAATTCTCGATCATTCATCATAAAGCTTGAACTGGTTCTTCCGCTGCGCCGAAAGCTTGTGGGTGTAAAGGACACGTGGTTCGTATGTGAGCGAAAGCGAAGCCAGGGCCTTCGCGTAAGGCCACACATGCAGTTGAAGGCAACATGAGTACTGATTGCATGACCACCCATTGCTGACCACCTTACTCCCAGAGCACTCTTTTTTCTCATTGTTGGCATTGGCATACACCTGTGGCGGGGGTTGCCGAGCCGCCCCTTTTTATGGGTGTTGCACGCATGCATGCATTCGTAAGCGAATTACGTTCTTACATGTTCAAGGCGTCCAGCCACAACCAATTGCGGTTCAAGTCACTTGGCAATTTTCCTTCTTTTTTAAAATAGATCGCCATGATAATAGTTATAAGTAATAGATAGCCCTGTACTTTCGATATCTGATTCGCACGTCCCACCTACCCCTTAAAATGGTAAAATTCTATACTGGTCCGACTAAATGCCGTATGAGATTTAGTTTTTTTTTTTTTTGGGGGGGGGGAGTTGTGGTAATGTATAAGTGAGCTAGAAACAAGAACGTGGTGGGCAAGGTGCTTTTTACCAGGGTAACCATGCAGAGCCGGTTTAATAATGAATGAACGAACGGATTAGGAAATAGAAAAGGAGCTTAACCTTAATCTAGGAGCGTAAGACGAATGGGCTTTGTTCGGCTTGGACCAGCGAATTTCCCTACATGGTTTATAGCCGTGTTCACTTTCCATATGTCTGACCTTATACGAAACTTGGATGCGTTCTTACTTAATCCGAGTCGCTTATCTAGGTCAAAGTAACAATTAAGGACCCAACCGGCAACCAAGAGAAATACATCCGTACGTTGCAACGAGGTGATTTCTTTGGTGAAAAAGCGCTACAAGGGTATGTTTGCTAAATTTGCTGTCGTTCACATTTAAACTCTCTTTTTTCGTATTTCAGAGAGGATATACGCACAGCCAACATTATTGCAGATGACCCTGAAGGCGTTTCTTGTTTGGTTATCGACCGCGATTCGTTTAACCAGCTTATTTCCAGTTTGGATGAGATTCGCACCAAATATGTGGATGAAAGTAGCACTCGACGCACGTAAGAAAATTTTGTAGCTTTTCACTTAGGACTTTGGGATTTTATTGTGTTTCTTTTACGTAGGATACGCGAAGAATACGCCCATGTTAAATTGAGTGATTTGAGAGTTATCGCAACGTTAGGTGTGGGAGGCTTTGGCCGTGTTGAACTAGTTCACATAGGCAAAGATACAACTCGGTCTTTTGCCCTTAAAAAGATGAAAAAAGCCCAGGTAGGTGTGGAGAGCCGGTTAGTCTTCAGTTCATGTTTGAGAAGTGTTGTAAAGGCAGGCTTTATGATCCATCTAGATTGTGGAGACGCGCCAGCAGCAACATATTATGTCCGAAAAGGAAATTATGGAAGAAGCTAACTGCGATTTCATCGTCAAGCTGTACGCTACCTACAAAGATCGAAAGTACCTCTATATGTTAATGGAATCCTGCCTGGGTGGAGAACTATGGACCATTTTGCGCGACCGAGGCTATTTCGACGATGCTACCACGCGATTTTATACAGCCTGTGTAGTTGAAGCCTTTGACTACTTGCATTCACGAGGCATTATCTACCGGGATCTCAAACCGGAGAATTTACTGCTAGACACACATGGTTACGTCAAGCTGGTTGATTTTGGATTTGCCAAGAAATTAACCGTTGGAAGAAAAACCTGGACTTTTTGCGGAACGCCGGAATACGTGGCACCTGAAGTCATTCTCAACAAAGGTCATGACATCAGTGCAGATTACTGGAGCTTGGGAGTCTTGATGTTTGAATTATTGACTGGTAAGTTTTCTTTTCACTTTTTTCTGTATGTAGCCTCAGAAGTTGAGGTAATTGAAAAAGTCCTGCAGTGTTGTAACGTATAGTTTGTAATTAACATATGTGTTCTGAAATGTAGGTACTCCACCATTTACGGGTGTCGATCCCATGAGAACTTACAACATTATCCTGAAGGGTATTGACGCTATCGAATTTCCCCGCAACATTACGCGCAATGCTACAGCACTCATCAAGAAATTGTGCAGGTATGGTACTTTGCTTAAGAAAAGGAAGATCATTAATGTTTATTTACCTACGTATAGGGATAATCCTGCAGAACGTCTGGGATACCAGAAAGGCGGTATTCGTGATATTCAAAAGCACAAGTACTATCCGTTACTTTCGTTCCGCTTTCTTTAGTACTTTTTGTTTTAACTTCTTATCGGTTTTCTTGCATAGGTGGTTTGATGGATTCAACTGGGAGGGCTTACGCACACGTACGTTGTCCCCGCCCATTGTTCCCCACATACGCTGTCCCACTGACGCCTCAAACTTCGACGAATACCCTCCTGATACGGATCCTTTGCCACCCGATGATCTCACAGGCTGGGATGTTGAGTTTTAAATTCACATGTGTCAGTGACTTTCAGTCCAAGAGGCTTTTTATGTTAGCATCACTCCCTATTTCCTCCTTTTTTCCCTTTTCAAATACTATTCCCCAAAATGGTGACTTACAATTAGGTCACCTTCTGGAAACCCAGCCAGAACTTTTCAGCACTCACATGGTAAAGTCCTTTGTATAGGCAATAATATTCTGTGCCTTTCTGTAAGTAACCAAAATGGGATCTAACTGACAAATATTTTTAGTGAAAAAAAAAGAAGACAAAAGATGTTCGGTCTTTTGTTGCTTGTTCGACAATTCACTTTAATCTGTGCCTTGCTTTGGTTAAAACTTATGGATTTAGTTTCGCCTGGTTGACTAGTAGAGGTGTCAAATGAGTGTTGTGTGACAAACCAGTGAAGCCTTTTATATTGCCATTATTTTAATTGTTATTAGTATTAATGCTGCCTGAGACATTGGTGCCTTCGCAAAGAGAGAAAACCCCTTATGAAAGTTGTTTCGATTAGTTTATGATAAATTTTAAGTAGCTGGTTGTTTCATCCGCGAGCTGTCGATATTTCTCATGTGTGCGATGGTTTAATGCTGCCCTAACCATAACCCCTCATGTTCGACCCACGCTAGTGGAGCAGGTGCACAAAGGCGTCGCGAATTCACGAAAAAAGGAGGCCCCTATGAAAGCCCTCTCACTGATTTCCAACGAGGAATCTACCGTTGTTTCTGTCAGAGGTTTATTTACGATACATGAATTCAGTGCTGATTGAACGTTGTCGTTGTTTTTGTTTCTTTAATAGTCATTTTACAGCTCAAGCATAGCTTAACATAGGAAGAAGTACTGGTATACGAAAATGAACTGTGTGTATTTCAAAGTCATGATCCATTAACCTAACCTTCTTGCTGAAGGAAAGGATTGGGAATACTTTCCATTCCGTCGGACGGACAAATGAGTACAACAGCCGTACCTCTGCACACTACCAAACCAAGCGACCTATTCTCGTCCGTCAGTTTGTATGGGTCATCAGTATCTATAATAAAAAGCAAATGCAATTTGTCAATGAATTTGTGTCGCATAACGAACCTCTTTGGTGCTCGACGGTGTTATCTAGGACAAGGTTAAGCAAAGGATCGTAACCCTTCAAAACGCCGGTAACCTCTCGCCCGCCACTAAACTTGACACGGATGTTCTTGTCCTGGTATCGCGACAAGTCTAAAATACTTTCCTTCTTTCGCTTTTCTTTAGGATCGGCGTCTTTGGGACCCTATTTACTTGTATAAGTACGCATATAGCAATGAATATTCGTAATTTACCGGCTTTGTAGAAATTGAGGCCATTTGTTTCCTAACTTGGTGTATCACGTTATTTTTTAACTTATCGTGGTAGGAGGGGCTTGCTAGCTTCATCCAGCGCACCTAGCGGTTCAATATAAAGATCCGATTACGTGACAGGGAAAAAATGATGCCGAGTACTGTTTTGACCCGTAAACCACGAATCCTTTTGGTGGGTTCTGGTTTAACAAGTGCAGTAGCTAGTTTTCTCATTCGAAAAGAGTGGAAAGATGCTGTTGAAATATCGGTATGGGATAAAGCTCGCGGAATGGGTAATCATATCATTTATTTAAAATATGCACGTGTTATATAATTACGAGGACTGTCTAAACATGACGAAGCATTTATACCTGTAGCAGTGAAAAAAAATTAGCACGAAAGATCTCGTCACTTATTTGCTGAAATTTAACCAAACAAGAAGTTTCATTTAGTAACTGCCATCATAATTAAACACTTCGTTAGTTTATAGTGTCACCTTGATTACGGCAATACTTACTTCATAGTACTGTACTACGATGAGTAAAACAGGAAAGAAGGCAAGCAACCATATTCTGTAAAGCACCCAATGATTTAATTATCATTATTAGGCGTTAAAATCGTTAATATTTTAGCTATCATTAATTAGACCTTTTAACTGTAACTAAATATCAGTAATTTAGCTACGTGAAAGTTAAGCCATGAAATTCGAAAGTCTAATTAAGAAAAGTCATAATTAAAGTACTAAAACATTCCAGTTTCGTTCAGTCAGCACCTTTAACCCGGTAACAAAGATAAATCAGTCCTGAGAAGCCTAATTAGAAGGCTGTATTTCAACAAGTAAATTTTTGGCTCATGCTAACGGAGCACATACCTAGCTTGCAAAAAGTAGATAATCAATTAAAAGAACATTCTTATTTCTCCTGAAGTAGATAGTAAAACTCTGTTTACAAACGTTGTACTAAGCAGTAGCATTAAATAAATATTATTTTTTGTGTTGATGTTTGAATAGTTCTATAAAGTACTAGTTCGACACTAGTACGTGTGATTTTTCATGAATACATATTTAATTGAGTATTGTCCTCCACCTTCCGCATTTTAAGGGCACTTTTATTTTATTTTTATTTTTTTGTATTTTTTCTGTCAAAAATACATCAGTCTAGTATGTTTTTCTAACGGATCCTAAGAAATTATCAGTTATGGTATGAACAGGTTCTATAACGGTTCCTGCGTTAGGACATTTTAGCCTGCACCTTCTAAAAGTGTTGCGTGAGCTTCACACATCAAGCTAGCCAATAAAGTTACACCGAGACTTGCTTCAAACATGAAACTTAACACAGCGTTTGTAAAACGATTACGAAGTCGTTTGGTTATAGGGAAAGCTGTTTGATGTATTTATGCGTTTTCATTCCAATTTCAGGTGGACGAATGGCCACTAGCAGGAGTCCATTAGATCCTAATTGTACTGCGGACTTAGGTGCCCAATATATCACTGCCACGCCGACTTATATGGCGAAGCATAAAGCGTAATACTCTTTTCTGTAATTCTACTTTTTAGTACTTACTGCCCTTATTCTCTTGTAGTTACTACGAGGAGCTGGTTGCTAATGGTCTATTGGAAGAATTAAATTTGGAGAGAGTGCAGGGAATGCGGCAAGACAAACCTGAAACAAAACATTACGTGGCTCCGAATGGTGTAATCAACTTGTCCCTTTTAGGCTATTTATGCCTTAATTAATGGATTTTAGACGAGCTCGTTGGTAAGACATTTCTTCGACATGTCTAAACAGCCAGTTTCCTTCGAGCATAGCTTAACTTCTTTGAATGCCGTAAATAACTGCTGGACAGCCAAAACGACTCAAGGGCAGGAAAGCGAGTTTGATTGCGTGATACTGACAATGCCCGTACCCCAGATTTTGCAGCTGCAGGGCGATGTGCAAGATGTCGTCAGTACGGAACTAACTTTTCGGTTTATTTTGTTATTTTCACCGTTTTCGCTTCAGATACTCAACTAGAACTCAAGGCGAATTTATCGTCCGTAACGTATAGCTCGCGATATGGCTTAGCACTCTTTTACGATAAAACTGCGACCCTTCCTGTGCAGTATGCAGCTTGCTATGTTCCAGACCACCCGGTTCTGCGCTATGTTGCTGTGGAAAACGTCAAGCGGAACCAAAGTAAAATACATATGGTTTATTTTCTTCGTTCGTAAACCTGCGAGTCGATGTTTAATTCCCTGTCTCCCTATGAAGGCCAGTCCCCACCTGCAGTAGTAGTTCATACCACTGTCGAGTTTGGTTTGAAAAATGTGGAAAAGCCACTGGAGGAGATCAAAGCTCAACTCTTGGACGCGGTCCAGCAGTACATGCCAAATTTGCCCAAGCCCGCTGATGTCAAGTGCCAAAAATGGAGATATTCCCAAGTGCTATTATTACTTTCCAAAGCATTCAAAGAACTCATGTTTGGAACTCAGGTGACTCGAAGTTTCCCGGGTAGCCCAGGATGTGTAGTCCTGACCTCCAAGCCGACCTTGCTAGCTGCCGGGGATGGTTTCACGCATTCAAATTTCGATGGCTGCATTTCTTCTGCCTGCAGTGTATTAGAGCATCTACAAAAGATCTCTCTTTGAAAGCTTTACAACGGTATGTACCAATTATATGGACTGCAGTTTTTGGCGACATTGTCGCAAACGATGTCTTAGTTTACTTGTATTGCAGTTATTTGGATACATCCAAACAAGAAATAAAAATTAGCCTTGCTTGCGCAGAAATTGGCTGTAAAGTGAGGTCTTTAGACTTCTATTCGCCAGTCATCATCTCCATAAATTCTGTCAAGGGAAAAATGTAAGAAAATTAACACATTATCGTAAAATGGTTAAATGTTAATTACCATCGAAGTCCACAGTTCCGGAGCCGTCAGTATCTGTTAAAAGTTTTAGAAGAGAAAGGAATAGCTTAATTGATGAAACTACAGTGAGGTTGGAAGAAAGTTTACCGATTTCAGCAATGATTCCAAGAAGATCGTCTGGGGTAAGCTTGTCATCCAAGGCAGCGAGAATTTCTGAAAGAGTTGCCGTGGTAATGTAACCGTTACCTTCCCTGTCGTAGAGACGGAAAGCTTCCTTCAACTCGTTCTGCATAGCTTCATCATCTTCGTCCTCAAGGAAGTGGAGAGCGATGGCAGCGAAAGACTCGAAGCCGATTTTGCCAACCTCTGTTGAAGAATTCACTATTAGAACAGAAATCTTAATCTCCACGGTCGCGTACTGTCAGGGTCGTGTTCGTCAATAAGAGCCAGCAATTCCACATCGTCAAACTGTTGACCCAAGGTGTTGAAAATCACGCCAATTCGGTTGGTTTCAATGGTACCAGTTTTGCCTTGGTCGAACATGGTAAAGGCCTTGCGAAGCACTAAAGCCGTTGAATAAGGATTTTTTAAAATTAGAATCACTACACGAGAGTTTAAGATAACTTACTTTGCATCTTCTCATCATCATCCTGAGAGTGGCGTAGTCCAGAACGGCGTAGGAAAAAATAGGCTTATTATATTGTGCGACTGAAAAGTTTTTTTAGCTTTTCGCACGTATTCGTTGTCAAGGATTGGCAAAAGACAATTATAGATGCAATTTTAGTGTTTTCTAATTCGAAGGTTTAAAAGCGAACTAGGGAGAAGGTAAGCCGTTTAATATTAAGTGGATCCCTTTTTTGTGTTTACAGAAGGATTAGAATTTGGCACAAAGGTGAGGCTAACGTACCGTTGCAGGGAATAGCACTTGGAAGATTCTACGGCAAAACTTGGACGGTACGAGAAACAAATAGGAAGGCTGTTTACCATGGTGAATTAAATTTGAAGTCTGGAAGACTTGAAGGACAAAAATTAACAAAGATTTCGAGCCTCAAATTTTGAAGAGACTAAAGGCGACCACGGAGGCTTCGGGTATTTACGTAGCCTGCGGAAGTTAACACGTTCACATGATTGGCATGGAGCGTTGGAAGCACGCCATGCAGGTGCCACACTTCTAGCCAATCCCGTTCTTACTCTCAGGCATATAGTGGTTTACAAAACCAAGTTGCTTGTTTGCTCTGAAAAGACTTTTCTGCTAGTGCTCCAGATCTCAGACGTTCTCCCTCTTCCCCTACGTCGTTAAGAATACCGCCGTGTGGTGTACGCACGCGGAAAAAAAGACCCTGCATCCAAAATATCCCCTCGTCACTTTTTTCCCGACGGGAGAACAGAAACTTTAAAAGCAGTGACAAAATGACGTCATATGCAACCGATTGGGATCACCGTGCTTTGCCCCACAACAAAATTCCCAATTTTTTTTCTACACAGCAAGGCCGTCTTAACAACATTATGAGCCCGTGCCAAAGCATTATATTTTTTGCGTCCAACATCAATTTTTTCCTATTTTTTATGAGCTGTGAGCCTTATTTTAAATCTCCGTAAACTGCGTGTATTCCCAATAGTCATGTCTCACATTTTCGGAAATGACGGAAATGATACTTTGTGTGAATACAAATCTCGAATATAATGGCTTTCAGGAACCTTTTGATCTTAAAATTCTATTAAAGCGTTTTTATTGTTTTTGTAACACTGAACGGCCTACATTTGACGTCCTACTTGTGACTTACAATATTTCATTAAAAGATTACGTATTGTATGTCAAGAAATGGCCACACTTGCTAGTTACAAAATATCCAGCTTCAACGGTCAAAGCTATTATCGTAGCAATTTTTCCCTAAATTGCAATGGTTCTGTGTATATATCACGCTCTCTACGAAATGGCGAAAGAAATTGTGCCCTTTAGAGTCTTTGTCATATTTTATGGCCATATGAAAGTATCAGTTAAAAGATGGTTATATGGCCAAGCGGTCTAAGGCATGGTCTTTGATTCGTGAGGTCTCGGGTTTAAATCCCGGTGTCGGTAGAGGGATTTTTATAGTTGGAAAAAAAACCCTGCCAAGTCTGCTTCCCTTCCCACTCCCTGTCTAGCTTCCCATGCTGTTTCCTATGGTGCCTGATATGTTCCGAAAAAAATCGGGACTATCAAGGTAACATAGGAAGTAGCATGGGAAGCGGGACAGGGAGCAGGAATGGGTAGACGGGACCTCGAAAAGCATGATTTTGAGCATCATGCTTCAGCGTTTTTCCCATGTTATTTCTTATCGAATTTCAACATTTTGGGCTCCTGTGATGCCCTCAGGGCATGATTACGTATTCAAGCTCAATTTTCTCGGTTATTTGAAGCGCTACAGCAAAAATTCTTGCAGAATTTTAAAGCTTTAATCGAGGCGGATCATTTGCATGCCTTAATTATCATATTCCAGATATTTCGGATAATCGGGACACTCACAGGTTAAACGGGACATTTAAAATTTCTGCCGTGGTTTCCCCTTTCTGAAAACCTTTGCGGCTGTCTAGCGGCAAATATCTGCCACTTTCTCCCGACAACGCACACTAGGGATGTTTTAGCATCATTAAGGGCCAGCACTAGGGACAAATCAGAACATCGGAGCGACATCCCACATAAATTGGCGACATCCGTTACAAAATACAATATTCGAGCGCCGTAAATGGTCAGGCCCTGGACAGGCACCACGATGTTCCGGTGCCTTAATAAGGAACTGTCGTAAACGCGTTTGTGAGGCTAAAAATACGCAAGTTAGCTGGTAGAGTAATTCCAAAAAGGAAAAAGAACGGAACAGATTTCTTCTATTAGAATACGATCCTTTTTTGTTATGTTTGCTGTACAACGTTTAACACAATAATTTTGCCGTACTTTTCTTTTACATTTTTTTCTATTCAGTCACATACATATTTGGAATGTACTGTACAAATATGGTGCAGGTCAACACTGACCTTTACAACATGATACAAATTTAGTGAAACAAAACAAGAGGGAAACACCCCAGACTATTCTTGGGAGAAAAATCAGCTATTCCCTGTCTTTGACATGACTCTTTCTTCAGCACGGTAAAAACGCCTTCCTCTACATCGTAGAGCTCGACATATAAAAATATATCCTTATCTTCTGAGACAATGTCGTCATCGTCATCACTGGAAAAGACGTACAGTTTCTGATCTATCAAGCAACTGTTGAGGACCCTGCACGTAAAATTCCCCAAAGGCTTGAAGAGTTCGGTGGACGTTTCACCGCCGAACGTTTCCGGGGTATAGGCATATAAGATACGCGAATCTCTCCCTATAAAGAAGTATGTACTTTGTTGTCTTATGCAAAACACTGAAGATATTTACCTGATAATAAAATAGTATTGTCTGCCGCGTGAGCTTGTGTGAAAACAACCCCGGGAGGTGTTGGGGCTCCTGAACTCCACGTATTGCTTGCTATGTGGTACATGTAAATTTGTGGACCAAAAACAAAAAGTACGTCCTGGAAAACGCAACACGCTGCTCCGTAGAGCGGTGTTGGCAACGCGGAGCAAGTTGACCATTGACAAGTCAGAGTATCGTAGACCTCAACTTTGTCCATAATGATTCTGTGTTTGCCGAAACCGCCGATAACGTAAATGCGATTTTCGTGGACGCAAACGGAGTGGTGTCTTCGTGGATATTGCAGACTAAAAGCAAAATAGTTAATCTTTTTGACAACCACTAGATGAAAACTAACTTTGTTTCAAATGTCCACTCTTTCGTGAAACAATCGAATCGCCAGATTGAATTTTGCCAATTGGCGTAACCAAGCATGTATTCTCCTCCAATTATGAATAAGTATTTTCCTACAAACACGAAACAAGTTAAAAGTAACTGAACACGGCGACTGTTGCTGTATTTGAAGTAGAAATACCTTGTGTACAAACTTTGTAGCCAGTGGCTTCGACGGGACCTTGGAAAGCTTTTGACAAATGCAAATACGGTTGAAGGGTTTTGCTTTTTGTTTTGTACGCAATAACGTAGGGTTCCAATGCTTTTCCATCTGCGGGTCAGAACTGTTAGGGACAAGGAAACTTAACATAATTTACGAACCAGCTGCAGAGACCACATGACCAACAACACACGGTGACAGCGGCGAAGATCTTCGACTAATGCTGGAAAGTTGTTGAGCAAACTGGACCGTTTGACTCGAGTATACCCGCTCGCTAGTTGCTACAGATGGTTCAGGAGTTGACCAATCCACCCTGTCGTTATTCGACTGATTGGAAGGCTCCGGTGGGGCCGGTGTCTCGGCCGTCTTGTCTTGCTGATAAAACGGCATAATGCAAGGTAAGCACGACGCATCGTCCTTTGAGCTTAAGTGACCTTTGTAGTAGAGTCTTGCAGGGAGGTGCGACAATGTGAACAATTTTGCGCCGTACTTTTGTTTTCATGACAATAGCAATCACACACCTCATAGAACTCGCCCTTTCGTAAGGAGATGACAGCCTCTATAACACGTTGAGCCCACATGTGCGGAAGGGATAAGCGTATAGTTTGCAGATCATCTAGGGATAATCGCGGGAAGCAAATAACTGGAAGCATTTGTCGATACGTTTCTTCCGGCGAGGATTCACTGATATTTTCGTCTAGTATATCCCGGACCACGGAATATACTTGAAATTCCTCTTTGCAATTTAGGTGTTTGTCGGCAAGGTAAGAAAGCTTTTCAGGCAGGGGTAGTTCCACAAATTCGGTGGACTTCACTACAGTCTCAAAATGCCACAAGGCCAGTGTGTATGCTTTCTCGTGAAGCTCCGGAATGTTTAATTGGTCTCCTAAAGAGGCAATGCTCAGACAATTCGATGAGTCTATTATTCTCGCCAAAAACAAAATACACGCCTTTCTGACTTGGTGGAACTTGAAGGGAAAAAATACATGTTAAAACTTATTTCCGAAATATACGTATGGTAAACCTGCAGCATGTCAGCAGCGACGAGTAACGGAATTGCTAAGTCCACACCAAGGTCCAAAGTGTGCCCATAACAAACACTAACTAATGTTTGCAGATACTGTGGCTGAACATCTTTGATCTGTACGTACTTCTGTTCTTTCTCCACGAAGTTGTCCGTAAACATTGCTTCGAAATACGAACTGTACCGGCTTAAAATTCCTTTATGAGCTGTAAATCGTTGGCCTTCACAGACTAGAACAACATCAGGTGGCTGTTGACTTGCGACTTCGGGTTCTGGAGAATTAGCCATGTTCAATTTTATTTTACAAACTCCAGCCACGTGATGTGCAAGCAAAACACTGGAAGGATAGTTTACATTTTCACGTGAAACACAAGTCCGCGACCGTGAACCGCAATCTGCAATCCAATACGAGAAGGCGAATTTTTGTCCCTTGACGAAACCGCAAATGTAGCAAAGCGGAAAAGGTACGTGTACAGGAAATCTGCGAGCAAACTATAGGTCGGCCTGCTCAACTCGCATGACCGGCCTCGACAGCCAATATTGTCCAGATTCAAACGTTTTATTTCCACCTTTCTGCGAAATCTGGTTCTTCGCATACGCGGGTTTCCTGTTAGCGAGTTATGACTATCTGATTTGCATTCCGCACCAAGTGACTCTTGCGTCTAACTGCTCAGAGCTCGGCTCGAACCATCGGTAATTTGCTCAAGGCATGGGTCGGCTTACGAATTGGCTTGGTTTGAAGGGTAACAGAGCCGTTGCTAACCCCAGAGCAAAAATATTCAGTACTAAGAAAACACTTATGTTTTATTATTAGTTTACTTTGTAGCTAGAATTCTGCAGTATCGAGTTCGCGCATTATTTAAGCCGCCTTAAAACTTGACCTACCAGGAAGACACTGCGACTTTGTACAATGCGAGAAGTTATGATTATTTGCAATAAGTTTAATACTTAATTCCTAGGCTAAAATAACATGAAACGTATACACATCTTTGTAAAAATGGGTGGATTTCGTATAGAGCAATCGACAGTTTGCCTCAAACTATCCTTTTCAATTCTTCACGTTGCCCAAGACCATCCTAATCGTTTCTCTGACGCTGCATAATTAAAAAATTGTACAAATGGTGCAAAGTATGGCGACGCTGTTTTTTGTAAAGGCGCCGGTACGGGGCTATTCAGTAAATCATGAAGGGCGTTCGGTTTTATGCACGGAATGCCCATACGTGCCAAACCCCCATAGTCAACCCTAGACGGATCACTTCCGTCATCCAGAATAGCCGACGCACCATTAAGGTCAGAATATGGAGGCCTGTCAGAATTGGAAAAAAAATTAATTGTCGCCTACAAGCAAAGCTACTTCAACATACTCAGCAATAACTATTTTTCCTCCTCCAGCTTCTATTAGGCGGGTGAAAGCGTCTTTTTTATCCGCGGTGTGCAGAATAACAGACAACCCTTGGTACGGAGTAACACGACCAACCACCCCACTCCGTCTTGCATCCCGCCAAACATATGATGCTTTTGCTAAGGATAGCGACATTTCGCTTATTCCACTTCTGTCAAAGTTACTTTCACAAACCAGTGTCCCCCATTCATACTTATCTTCCTACAATGAGAAGGTTTTTATAATAAGCACGATTTTTTTAAATTGCCAAGTGCACTTACTTCAACAAATTTGCCACATGATTCGCAGTCTTCAAGCCATTCTAGCCGCAAGATCCACTTTCCCGCTGCGATACAGCCTAATTGTTTCTCATTGCGCCCTAGTACGGGTGTCACCAAGTGTGTTGTTGCAGGGTCATACGTTGCAGACTCACTAACCCGCCCTCCCAATTTTTTCACCAGTGACGTGTACCGGTTCTTCTCCTTTTATAAAACACAAAACTGTAGTATTTTACATTTATGGTGTACAAGTTTAAAATGAATAAATAAAGTAATAAGTACGGTCAACGAAGCGAAAAATCTCTTCGTAACGTAAAATAGACATGATTAACAATAAATAAATATAATAAAAATACAACAATCAATAAATGCTGTAAATCGTGAGAATTCGCGCAAAACGGTTTGATTTTTCTCTAAACTACTTCAATGCTTAAAAATTCCTTACATTTAAGTAAATTTCTAGTGAAGAACAATAAAAAAAGTTCAAATGCAATAAAATTCCTTGGATTCAATTCTACGCATTGGACTGACGATTTGCATGGCTTGTACCCCACTTTTAAAATTGAACGAAACGGAAAAAGTCCCACAGTCACTCGTGCAGGAGAGGGCTCATTCCTCGTGACAACTGTAATGTCACGATGAATTGAAACTTTTTGAAACTCATCTTACTTCTGGTTTGAGACCGGAAAATATAACAACAGGAGTTGGTTTAGGTTCTTTGCTGTTAGAGTTGGTACGGGGCACGTCTCCCGCTTCCATTCGTCTCTGTTTCTCCATAATGGCCTGATGCGTAGACTCCCGTGGATCGGCCCAGGTAACCGTTGCCGCTTGAGATTCTAAAGAGTCGGGGTGCTTCATCTGACTTTCTGTTATCTCGTTTTTTTCAAAAACGAACGTAGTAGGGATATCGGAAGGGCGTCGTAGTAAAGTGCGAGTATTGGGACGATTTTTGCTCTCAGAGAGAACTTGTTCAAGTAGTTCTAACCTGTCACGGAGAATTCATTTTACAATTGCAAAAAAATATACGATAAAACAGTTACGTACTGTTGGAGACACTCTTGGGTGTCCACCGATGGAACTTCACAGGCTTCTGCGATCTCCATGCTATCATTCGCATCATCATTCGGTATCTGAGAAAGCGCTGACTCCACAATCTGAAACAATATCCATAACAAAATTGCAAAAAAGTTAGTCTACGCAAATTGAAGCACTTCAATGCAATTTTCTTGTTTTCTCCCTATTTAATATGGCTCTAACCTTGCGTCTGGGTTTTGCCCTAGTTGATTGAGGTTTATCCAGTACAGCTCGCTGAGAAACAATAGGGCTTACGTCGAGCGACATTTTAGGATCCAAGTTAAACGGGTACAATTCTTCTGGTATGCGAGCTAAGCCTTCTTTGCACGCATACAACCAGTCAGGATGAACTGCAAATTGCTCGTAATCCTTAGCCAACTTTACTTCTTTTGCAAGGTTACTTTTGCCCTAGGAAATGAATAATTGTCAGAAATAACAAGAAATGTATAATGAAGATTGTAACACCTTTAAGACGACATGGGTAACGCTATCGTCGTGTACGTAGGACACATTTCCACCCAGACTAATCACTAATTCCTGGAGCTTGGTTTCATCCGAAATTTTTTTGCTAATATAGACGACGATATTTTCGCCCTGGAACGGCTTCGTACACGCTTGCGACACAGCAGGCTCAGGGCCATTGACACTAGACTGAACACGCGTCTCCAACTCGGAAGCAGAATTACCCCGTAACGTAGCACTAGCCTTGCCCATTTCTTTAAATGCTTCCAACGTTCCCTATATTTACATGAAATAATATCTATATAGGATCCTTTAATAAGAAATTAATAATGATCAAATACATAAGTATGATCAAAGTAATAAAAAAATTAAAATATCTCAAAAATTAAAATACATTTGAAAAACGTTGCTTTCTGGGAGGTGACTCCGAAGTACGCTTAGGTGTGTCCAGTTCATTTATGAATTCCGCAAACGCTTTCCGCTTTCTGACGTCAAGGAACGATGGCGTCTCTGGTGTGGTTAACTGAAAAGGTAGAGGGGCATTGAGAGTCCGTAAAGCCGGAGAACTGAGGCACGGTTGTGCTGCCCGTATTGTTCCGATCGTTGTCGGACTCGGCAATTCAGAGACGTCAAGCGTAGAAGCTTCCGTTTCGCTCTCTACAGGAAAATCTGCTACCGACACTAACGTTTGCCTGCGGAGACATTCTTGTAACCACCGAGGATTAACAGCGGGTATTTTCCACTTCATGGCAGCTTCATATTTCTTTCCTTCAGGTAAGGCACAGCAGAGATGTGTGGATGCCTTTAACCTTTGTTGTGGCAGATTCTTCTTGCTAAACGTTATTTGCACCCTTAAAAACGAAGAAGGATCATAACGGGTCCTGTATAAAAGTGCCAACAGTAGAAAAGCAACTTACTCTGATCCTAGAGCCGCAGCGAAGCTTTCCAAAAATCGTTTTGTACCTGTGCTGAACCCACTCACGGTCAAAACCACGCCCTTCAGCAAACTTGTGCACGTATTGGGCACTGTAGGCAAAGGACGGTGATAAAACTGGACAGGAACGATCCGGTTCGCGTCACAGCAATCCAACTTTAGGAAAGAAAAGTTACATACCTTCGTTACACACAATGAAAGAAAACTTACAATCCACGCTATCGTAACAATTTCAGGAATTATTCTCCCACTATAGGCAATAGGAGCAACTTGATAGGTGAAGTCAACAGGATCGATGACGCCTTGCCTACTCTCAACCAAGCACTGGACTTCTTCCTCTTCTTCCGGCTCCAAGCCTTCCAGCGAAAATTTATGACCTGAGTTGAAAACAGGTTGCTGTTATAATTGTTTGGCCGAATTAAACAGCAAACCTTCAAATACTGGTTCGTAATCACACTGCGTGTATGTCATTTCCCCTGACAACCGCTCTAATGCTTTGTCGCTTCCTTTCGACGAGCTACCAGGAGCATTGTTGTCGACCTTCGACGTTACACTCGGGGCGGCAACAGGTGTCGTTCGCATCTCTGAAACTAGATATATATTTAACTTATGCTAAAGGAATATACTTAACTTTTTCATAAATTATCCGTACCATGGCCGGTGTACTGCTTAACAATGCTCAGCAGAGTTGGATCGGCTTCGTCACTGTTTTCTTTATTATTTCCAACACTCCGTCGCTGCACTACAGTCTGCGAAGTCCATTCCGATACATCATACTCAGCTTCTGGGGCAGGTTTGCCTCGTTCACTTGAAGCTAAGAGCCACTTCACGGACACAACCAAGGCTCTGACCGAAGGGACGCGAGAATAAGATACACCCTTCCAACACACTATGATTGATCTTACTTGCGGCCGAGTTTCTCCCATTCATTTTTGTCCGCATCGGCATAAGCTCCCACAATGATGTGTGAGACGGTGTCCGTTAAAGTTGTAAAACGTGTAGCGCCTGACGCGTTGATAATCCGTCTCAACTTTTCAGCTTGCTCACTGTCAAAACCGCTCAAATAAACCTAACAAATTACGTTCAATGCTTTTCACATCTTGAATAGCACAAGCAGATACCTTTAGTCCGTCCAGGAATGGTCCTAACCTCCTTAATTCAGCCAAGTTCAGTTTTTCAATGATGGAGCCATATTCTCCTTAACAGTACAACACAGGAATTACAATTTACATTTGAGACGATTACTTAAGTACCGTTTGGTTTCTTCGCACTTGAGTCTGACGCGATACTAGAATTCGTTGTTGCTGTCTCATTCAAAAGACGCCTGGATTGGTCATTATCACCAGCAATGGTGCTGCACATAGACGCGTTAGCTTCAATCAAGGTAGCTAGGAGAACAACGTTAAAACGACTGATTATTAACGTAGGAAATTTACCATTATTCTGCTTGTTAACAGGTGTAGATGACTTCTCCTCTTTGTTGACTGTGTAATCTGAATAGGGGACCGCATAACCCTTCTCTAAGCTAGCGTACACCCAGTCGGGGCGGAGGATTGGTAACTGCCAGGATACGGCGAACTTATACTTGTCTCCTGTGGGCTTGGTTAGGAACAATATGTCCGTTACATTATACTCCAACGAGCCACTAAACGTTCCTCCTAAGACAATCAGCGTATAACACACCATTCCGTTTAAAATAACTTGTATACCATTGGCTTCTATTTTCGTTCGTAGTTCTTCTTTTTCCAGACGGGACATATTGGAGCAGGTCACTGTTAGGCCACCAAAAACGGGAGTTGTATAAAGACTGAAATCAGAGTGGATCGCATGGACAGCTTCATTCTTGCTTCTTTCCCATACCGCCTCCACCCATGCCGACGACATAACTGGGATCCCATTACGAACGGCAGCCTTTTCACAATAATGTATGTCAGAAAAGATTATAAATACAATATCTGATATAAAGTAATTACCTTATATTTCAAAGAGCCAACTTTGTCTGTCACAAGGTGAGTTACATTTGTTGTCATTTGGGAACTATACCGCCCGCTCATTAGAGCAATCTTTTTGAACACATTTTCCTGTAAGAAAAACTCATGTAGAACAACATTGGAACAATCGCTTAACGCTTACTTTCTTCGGATTTTCGAAAGAGGAAGTGCAAATATCCAAGTCCTTCATCCCCGCAGTGTAGCAAGGGTAATTTACCAAAGGTAGTGGTTGATCCAACTCCAAACAAGCAAGTATACATGGTGGCCCGAACACTCTAAAAAATATGCAAACGGAATTAAAGATTTTTCTTTGAGAAAATAAGTGTAGTTTGAGAGAATAAACCAGAAAAAAATACTGGAAAAAAATCCGAAGGTACTTACGACCGAGCAGTCTTGGCCATTTGCTTGTAAACTTCCCCTTCGAACTCGTTAAAGACTAAAATGTCAGTTTTGGAAAATTGGTGTCCTATGCAGTCTTCTTCCCGAATCCATTTGACATTAAACCTTTTCAATGTGCACACCTGCATTGTGACAAGTTACGAATTAGCACATTTTGACCACGTTTGCCCATGGTTAAAAACAGTGATTTTACCTCAAAGACTTTATGTAATTTGGCTGGGCATGTTGCTTCAGTGTATCCAGCGGGCAATACACAATAAGTAACCACACTATTCCCTTCTGTAAAAGTTGTATCATTCATTTCGCATTGGATTAGGCACACCAACTGAAAGAAGCTCAGTCAACACAAACACAACTGATGGCCGTTGGCGCCAAAATACCAAGTGAAGTTACTTCAACCAGGTAGGTGCTGCTACCTAGCGGCGAGGACTTCATCGCCCAAAACCCCAAGAAGAAGAAGTACGTAACCATGTGTAACTATTAGCACCTTTTTGATGCCGAGAATAAAAAGACCGGAAATTCAAAACTTTATGAATGCAACTCTAATTTGCCAGACATGTCTTTAGCTACTTATTGTAATGAAACTCGGGTTAAATTATGTTCTCTACCAGTAGCAAATCGTTTCTGGTTCATTATAATTATTATGTTCAATTATCATTTGCTATTTGGGTTATTTCTAATCAAAGGCATCGTAGATGCAACCTTTAAAAAAATTGCGAAGCTAAAAGCTTCCAGCTAGAACAAGTCACAGCTTCTTCGTTTAAAAAATTGCGAAGTACCTAGGATAGTCCACTTAATTTCACTTCGTTCACAACGTTAAAAGAATCTTGGGAGTATAGCCAGTTACGTAGTACTGCTTTCTAGTCTGGCGCATACCAGAACACGAGTTTTGGGAATCTTCCATGACCTCAATTTGTGGTAATGGAAAAGTAGAACCCAACTATGGGGAGCAAAACAAAATAGTGAACGTCTGAAAACTCTACGTTTGTCCATCTCGCCTGGCTCTCGTGCCAAAATTTTGCGATGTAAATGAACACAGTTATTTGTATGCGTCACGATTTGCGTCACGATTAGCATCTACTCGGTGTATTTTCTTCCAGCTACAATCATCAGCGTATTCCGTGAGAACAGCAAATGGTCACCTAGCAATCTACTTCCAATTGCTATATGAAAATTCTTCAATTTAATCGCCGGTATAAGTCCATAGGTCTTGTAGTTTAAAGAGCGAGGTCTGTTAAACAAAAATGCGTTAGAAAACCCTTTACAATTGCTTAGCGCAAAACTTACTATTGGACGCTTTGCATTGTCTAATAGCCTCGTTAAAGCCTTCGCAGAGAGTCAAATCTCCTTGATTTTGGGCGCATTGCAAAAACTGGCTAACTTCCCAGGCACAAGGTCCTGTTGGCTGTTGAGGGGCGGCGCCGTATGACTGGTAGGGCATTGCTTGCTGGGGAGCAGCAGCAGCCTGGGGTTGAGCAGCAGGAGCTGATCCGGAGCCGCTGAACATGCCAGTGAGTGCTGAACCAGCCACATGACCCTGCATATTATTACAAAAATGACTATATGTCTCTAATTTTGTTGCATTTCCTGTTATCTTACCACTGCCGATCCAACGGCCACACCTCCTGCTGTTGCAGCCATTTGCTTAAACAAAGACGGTTGTTGGGCTTGTGGTTGCATCGGTTGCATCATGGCAGGCTGCTGAACTGGAGCTGGAGGATGTTGTACGGGGGAACGAGCAGGAGCTGCGGATCTGTTTCGAGCAGAGTCTTTATATTAGATGACCCACCTTTAATGTACTATTTTAGACAATAAAATAAATTACCTCATAGGGGCAGCAGCGGGACGGCTTCTTCCTTGACGAGGCATATTATGTGTTCACTGGTTTGACAGATAAAGAATAAACAACAATTTCTTCTGCACGATGACTAGCGTGCGGCAGCGCGTGTACTCCGTCTTACTTCTGAGTTACACAACGACCTCACTAGGCGAGGCACTTTCCAGAAACGGGTGGCATTCCAAATCGGCCCAGGATAATGACTGTGCATGTTGAAGTTCTAGAACGCCACCTTCTTAAGGCTACTTCCGATACATAGCAAGGGCGGGAAGTTCAAATGTAGCATCTTTAAAACCGCTTTGAAACTTCTCCTTGAACTCTTTAAAGACTGAAAACCCAATTTTGGTTGGGCTCACAGCAGTCGTCTTCCCGTAGGCATTTGGTGTTAAACCTCGTTAATGTGCAAACTTGTAATATTATTGTGCGAACCACTAGGCGCCCTACAACGCGCACCTTAGTGCCGCTATTTAACGCCAGTACCGTAATAACGTAGAAATTGACGCATATGCTTGACAAAGGCTGTGCGAAATTTTGAATCATTATCGTATTTTGCTATCTTATTCTATTCTCCTGCCCTGTAGGAAAAGTTGTGGCAACTGTGCAAATTAATCTAACAATGAAATAGATAAAAATTTACGCAGTAATGTGTGATGAAAAATAAGCTGGTCAACTATTATACTTCTACGCACTTTTGTTAAAAAACTATGTATTTACGGAAAACACCATGTAATCCCGTGTAACCGGGAGAATTACGACCCATAAGATTTTCTTTATGGTGGTTACCGCGTTTTGGTTTTCTCCTACGACGTAGAGCAGTGAAGCTGTCCCCAGTTAACTAGTGGCGGTTTTCCTTGGGAGCACTGGTTGTGCTTTTTTTGGCACTGAGCGCGAACCTTCCTTGGGATCTCGCGCGAGTTTTCTGGCACTGGGCGTGTTTCCATGGGAGAGTGCACACCCTGAAGTAAACCGAGTTCCAGGTTTTGGTGCACTGACTTTCTCGTCAGTGCTAGGGTTTGGGTGGTTTTATTTTTGGCGCCAAGCATGAACCCAGAAGACGAAGAAGCCTTACTTTTTCTTCTTCTAGAAGAATAAATCTCATCTTCAAGCTCCAGTAATGAAAGTGAAGAGGCACTGGCTTTATTTCTTGCGGACTATGGAATTCCAAGACCGAAAATTTCAAATTATGAGTCTATAGTACGTTTGTATTGTGACGAACAGGTATATAATGTGCTTTAAAATAATATGTTTATGCAAGAAAACAAAATGTACATGCAAGAAAACAAAACGCTTTTAGATTTGCTTCAGCCATGTTAACAGGATAAGTCCTTCAAAATTTCGTCCGCTCAAGTTTGCCGCGCTTTTCCTTGATCTACGTTTGGAACCAGTTGAGTGCCATGATGTCACAGGGTGGAAAGCTGGGAAACCAATGCAGCACCTCAGAAGCACTCAGTGCTCCCAAGGAAAAACGCCATCGGAAACCAGGAAACAAAACTAGGAGCTTCGTAGTACTCAGAATATACTGTCCAGGAGCCAACAGATCTTCTCTGGATATTGTAAACTTAGTATACTTGAAGTTTTAGTCACAGAATAGCTTCTGCATTGCAAAGTTCATATTATACAATACCTCGCCAAATTCACAAAAAGCCAGGTTTTGTATGAAAATTAAGCTTTTTACAACTTTTACTACGATTGGAGAAGCTGTTGCTTATAACTGAGAACGCTGGACTCCAGAAGCAAACTAATACATTCTTCGAGATGTAAATACTCCAATTCGTAACTTTTTAATTTACAGCGCACACGAAACTTGGCTTCGCTCGTGTTTTTGTTTGTCTTTTTTATTTGTATGTGTGTGATTTTAATTATCACAAGTGCCGATAATATGTGAAAGCCTACTTAGCTAACGAAATATAAAAGAACATTAAAACATATTTTAAAAAATGGCTATGCTGGAGGAGATTCATTCCAAATGAGATGTTCGTTACGGGTACATTTCATCATTAGCTGCTCTACCTCCTCTCAAACTTGCACAAGCTCCAATTTTTCATGGATAACCAGTAGACCACATCCCAAGGAATCCATTGTTTCTTCTGTCGTTTTTGTCTCCTTGCTGTGTAAACCTTGTGCCGACCTTGTCTACACAAGTTCTCCGTACTCACGTCGACAATGTGAAGAGGTCCTTACGCTCACTAGCTCCACTTGTTCCGCTACATTCGTACATTACTGTTTGAGAAGTATGCTTGTAAACCCCTGTAATGTCTAATACGGAATGAAACCTTTAATAGTAACCTTACCAAATAAACCCCGCAGGTTGTTTCGAAATTTACCAGACTCTTAATGGCAGCTTCTGCTCTTCGTAATATACGGTACTTCCGTGTGAGGCAAGTTAATTACTACTCCATATTAGTTCTACATATATAACACAAAGCTTTTCTGTACACATGTAAATATTTCGCGTCCTACAAAGCTAGTTCCATCCCATCCATTCATAACCCTATGTAGACTTCCCTTGGGCCCCGGGCGCCATCGTCCCCGCCGACCAGCTCAAAGACACACAACGTGAATCATTTGCCAATGAATGAACTAAAGGCGTATGCAAGGGTGTAAACAACTTGGTTTTTATTGAGATTGTCCATAGAAATTTGAGCGTTAAATGACACAACTGCAGTATATAACAGATAAACAACAGACAAGGAGACGCATACAAAACCTTATAGGTGACGAAATTCCAGTAGTCGGCTTTATCAAAGGCCAGCTCGTGTCTGGTTCTGGTCCTCTGTACTGCGCCAGGGGATCTGGTTCGAAACGTAACTTAGTACCGAAGCTTTTGTCTAAAGTAAAAGTGATCTTATTACGAGCTCCCGCAGTAACGAAGTGGAATATCTGCGTGGGATCACTATCGCTCCATCCGTACTTATTTCGCCCTTGCGCTATTAGCTGGTACTCTGTACCGGCGGTTAAGTTTGTTAACTGGTAGCCGTGGATGCTGCTCGGAATGTCGACTGTCGAATTGATAAACTTGTGCAAAGATACAATAGACTGATTATTGATGACCGTGGAATCGGCGGGAATCACGATATTTCTCCAAACACCGGAGCGCTCGTCAGCTTGCTACGTCAATCGGATCAAGTACAGAGAACAAGCGTTACGCGAGTTAAATTTAAGGAATCTAAGAGCCACAACGACTATTTTACCAATTCGGGTCGGATCAGCAAGCGAAATTCCAGCAAAGGATTGTAACTATGCATCACCCAGACGGCTATGTACGTGTATTTAGATACTCCAATCGGATTGCTCAAGAATTTGGCCTGTAAAGGTCGTCCTGTTTGCGAAGAGTCATGTTATCGTCCCGTAAGTTAATTTCTGGCTGTGTACCCGTTAACTCCAGCACCCTTTGAGCTCGACCCAGAACATTTTCCGCTACACAGGTATAGTTTCCCAAGTCGAAATCTGAAATCTGGTGTACAATTAATCGATGGGAGTCCCCGGAACTTTCGATGATTCGCCTTTCCGACGGAATTACAAGTTTGTTGCCTTGGTACCACGTGATCTGAAATACAAATCTCATTTAGAATACAATAGTTCAATTCAGTCATAAAGCTTGCATACTATCGGAGGCGGTTCTCCATCCGTTTGGCAAACCAACGTAGCATCTTTACCAGGGGTGGTATGTATAATAGAATCGTCGTCTACCATAAGCGGAGCATCTGTAATTGTCCAAAGAAAAGGAGCAAGCTTTAAAAGATTTAAATGCTTTTTTATGAGACTTACAAAGCACATTGACTTCATAAATGGCTTTCACAGGTTGACCAACGCCATTTGACGCAGTGCAAAGGTACGTCCCGGAATGCACCCGATCTGCTATCCCCAGGTCGAGCATAAAGCCAGATCTTTGTCCATTAAAGTTCTGAAAAATAAATAAAAAATAAATAATTCAATATAAAGAAATCCAAATGTCTTGAATGCTGTATTTATAAGCTGTCTTCTTGGCAAATTGAGTAACCTGCGATGTCCAAGTAATGTTGGGCTGTGGGTTCCCGTTCGCCAGACATTTGAGTGCTAAGGGTTCTCCTTTAATGATTTGAATACGAACATCGTTTGTCGACAAGATGGATGGTGGAACTAACCAAAAACAGGAATTTATAATTCGTCACTGTGGAGCACTGAAGGGCGCTCAAGCGGGAGAAAAAAGGACGCAGACCGAAAGAAATATGGAAAGCAGATTACGAATAAGGCAAGAAGCTTACCGGAAATGTCGAGCGTGACCACTTTTTTAAGTGTGGGCTCGGTGTTGATTTCGCAAGTGTAGTTACCGGAATCCGTAGCATTCAAAGGGTTAATTTCCAGTTGAAAATTATCCAGAAGTTTAAAGCGAGCATCACGTACAACTTTCAAAGGTCCAGCAGTTAGAACTAATTGATTTTTCTTCCACAAAACCAAATAATTTCCTTCACGGGAGGAAAAGGTCAGCGGAGAAGCCGGGAAAAACGACCAAAAGTTAGAGACATAAATTTCAGAAAAGTCTCCACTATAAAAAAATACCTAGGTTTACAACGTCACAGCTTAGCCGCACACTCTCATTAACTTCTGCCTTGATATATTTCCCGCCACCCATGAAATAAGGTAGCGAGGGTGACTTACAGGTTACCTCCATGATGCTCAGCGCCAGCAGAAATATGTTTCGGATAACCGCTTTCATGTTGGGCGTGTCCTGTTATCTACAAAGACACAAAAAACGCCACAATTAGGTTTACATAGCAGAAGCCAATTTTCTAACTCAGAGAATCTCATTTCTGTCGAAACTATCTTTCAGTATGAATGCCCTGAGTTGAATAACGAACATGATCAATATTTCTGCCAAGGGAAAAACGCAGATTTCGTTCCAGGTTGTACTTTTTTTACGATGCAATCAAGTCTATAAAAAACTAATTAGCTGACTTTATCCACTGACTGCGCCGGACTTGAAGATCTGTTCTTTAGCAAAAATACGACTCGAGATGGATCAATAAGAACCGGGCAAGCCTCTCTTGCCAATACTATCCCACTATAGAGTGAGTTATTTCTGTGTATTTTTTTAATACTGGCCATAAGGACGGCAGAGAGGAAAGCTGAACTCGAAACTCGAGCAGGCATGCTTTATTAACCTCGCGGCTACAACTCTCCTTATCTACGAGTTCATCACTGCCGCTACAGTGCAATCACATTCTAGTCAAGCTCCAATGTGCCTCCCAAATCTGCCAAATGTAAAATACACAATGCTACCTAATCCCAAAAAGAAAAGGTAAAAAGGACTCGGAATCCGCTATCTCTTCCTCATTTTTTGACATATCATCGGCACGAGTGTACGTTAGCAATATCCAATAGTAGTGGTATGTCATGTCCTAGTGGTAAAACCCGACGACTTTGATGAATGTACAAAGCGCAGAGGAACTGACATATTTCAAACTGAGAGAAAAATAAGGATGTAATTATTAAAAAAAGTCATACAAGTCCAGATGATTTTACGAGGCACAATCCAATCAGAACGTCGTTTGAGCAGCGAGACAGTGAAAGAACACGACTCAGTACCAGGCCCGGAAACTCATAAGAATAACTCTCCACGCTAAGCCTGGGCGCTGCAATTGAAACCAAAAAGTATGGCGACAAAAAGACTCAAGGTTTAAGAAAAAACGCGGGGGACGGAAGTTAGAAACTCGTCTCAGATGCATCGTAGGAACATGAAGGTCTTATTCACTCACATAAAACCTGCCTCAGGGACACAAAGGACGGTAAAAGATCAGTGTTGAAAACACTATACTTTTTCTCCAGAAAATCAAATTGTTTTCTCTCATTTTATTTCTGAAACCTAAAAAAAATAGTGCATTAAAAACTATTATCACAAAAAATAGACAATGGATTTTTACAATCGGCAGTGAAACCCAGCCTGACTCAAGATAAACTTTCTCCTTAAATCTTTCCCGTTTTTTTTACCCTCAACATTTCTGCAGCTTCGATAGTCAAAGGATCGACAAGGTCTGAGAAAAACGTGAAACGCAGCACTTTCCTCAGCAATGCATACTTCGAAAAATTTGATCCATTCTTATCAGGGAACCACATCTTTTACGGGTTTACGAACGAGTTTAAAGCGAACTTCCAATAGCTTTCGGTATCTGACGCGTTGGACCGAACCTCGTGCAGAGAATAAATGCGGCAGTAAGACTACTCGCATCAGCAGTCCTAATGACGCCACGCGCCACTATGGGCGCTTGCCACAGTTCGAACCCGTCTTACCGCAGTTAAAAACAGTCTAACCAAAAATGGCACCACCAGACAAAGGAATATTCGACAGAAAATGGGCAAGCGTGACATCTTTGTTCCGATCGTTTACCACGCTTACCAGTTTTCGCTGGAAGGGGTATTATGAAAAAACAGTGCGTATGGCGTTCCACGCTAGAACAGCAACATTCTCACAAGGAAGACCCTAAGAAAGACTTTTGTCAAGAAAACGAGATTTCCTTTTTCCACCCTCAGTCGACCGTTTCTTCCACTTGTCTCTTCTTTTTCTCTCTCGCTGCCAGCGAAAATTACGACGGCTGAGCGCAGAAAATCGTCTCTTGATTATTTTATTCAATAAGTCGCATTTTTTTTTTTAGAAAATCGCAGTTCTTCTAAGTCGCAGTCTGGGGACTTGCGAGCGGACCGGAGGGGGGGGGGTAATAAAACGGAAGGAAGAAAGGCGCTTAATTTGTGGCGATTGAATCCCCGGGACGAGTGACGACGACACACAAGAGCGCACGGCAAGAAAGTACAGTACGTAACAGCGGGTGTGGAAAAAGCTATTCGTAAGCACAATGAAGGATGAAAAGAAAAGGAAATGTCTTTCCTCCCACAGATTTCCTCCGCTTCACCTTTTCCCCGCTGAATGAAAAGAATTTTCTTGAGAAGTAGTTCCATTAATCACATTTACTTTCTGACAGTAGACGTAGAGGGGGCCGTTCTGTAGACGGCTTTTCAATTTTGAGGTTTACGTAGTGGCGTGAATGACGAGTTGTCAACTGCCAATCGTTGCTCCCAACTTTCTCGGCGAGCGCACGATTTTTCAGCGAGTTCCCCGGCCGTGCTTGTAACGCGTGACACTTACTCGGGAGGAATGGCAAGTTAGGGAGGGGTATAACCTAAACTAGTGTGTGATCTTTAATTAAGCGCCGGTTGTAGAGTTTGTTAGCCGGGTTAGGGATGCAGAAACTGGCATCCAAAGTTTCGCGGCAGTGCTAGTTTGGGGTTCGTCATCGAAAAGTTCCACTTTCTCCTATGACGGGTAACTGACACGTCCCTAATCGATTTCGCCAGCGATGAGGATGGAAGGATAGGCACCAGAGCATATCGACTGACCCTGCCTTTACCTCCAATCGACTTCTCGGAAAAGAGGGCGTGATCCCCTCCCCACCCCCCCTTTTCCGCCCCAGGCTGTCTGCAAAACTTCAATCGCTCAACACGTGAAGTTTTATGGATGACTTTGACATCAACTTAATGCAACCCTGATGAACTTGCCTTTCTTGAATATTAACAAAGTTGGACGCAAGTTCGAAACGCTAACGCCAGTTAGGTACCAAACCGGGCAAGGGTAAAAACGCCCTCAGGCGTTACTTCCGTCTTATAGCTGCCGTAGCTTTCTTCCCTCCCCCCCCCCCCACAAACTTTGTCCCCTCTAACTCAGCTAACCCCCCGCTCACTAGGCAGGACTATGGGCACCAATAGGCTCATTCCAGTACCACACTTGCCAGTAATGGTGCGGGATTTGGGCCATGAAAAGCTTCCCGCGCAACACGTGCCGACAACGGCCAGGTATAAGCCCAAAACCGTTTGGAAATTATTCGCCTTCAGAATTGTTCATCAAGTCAAGGCGATCCTTTCCGTCGTCCTCCGTGGAAATGAAGCACGGCGTACTTTCCATCCCACCCCTTTTGCACGTAAATAAAAGCGCCCACCCACCCAACCTCAAACTCTAGGGGTACTTGTAATAAGCCACTGCTGATATACCCCCACGAAGAAATCGATTTCCCCCGACCGGCGGCAGAAATTCCGGCCATTTTCCGCTTGCTGGCACAAAGACATAGCGAATGTTTGCCCCCCCAAAAGTTTGTCGGCACCCCCATTCGTTCCACTTGGTGAAATTACCCCTAGCGATCTCGTATCCCTAACAAATGCATTAGGGTGGTTACAAAATTTTTGACAACGAGGAAAAGGCGCGCCACTGCATCACGGAAAAGCGTATCATCCCCACGCATGAAAGAAAAGGAAGACGGCAATTAGGGGACTACCACTTGTGCGATGGGAGATAAACGCAGAAAAACCAAGCGCGGTCAAAATCTCGGCACGGCGACGTGAGATATTCCGTCAGGAAGACCTATTAAAACGCGTTCATTAAAAGCCTGACGAATTTCGCAAATATCGTCGGAGGTTACAATTTAGGTTTTTAACCCCGCGAGCTCCAGAAACACTTTTTTGTGCTTTGAAGGGGAGACTAGCCAAAACCAATTTGGTAAAGCGTTGTGTCTTGGCAAGTTAGAGCTTTTCAAGTAAACAAGGGAAAAGAATCCTACCAGGGTGCGAGGAACGGCACCGGAAATTTGAGATGCGACCCAACTTCTCGAATTTCTGTTTTCTCTCCTTCAAGTGGCTATTCCTCTTTTTCTCTTCGCCAGTCAGCTCGGAACAAGGATCCGAATTATATTGACGCTCAAGGTGCCAAGAGACAAGGCTCCAAGTGGCACGCTGCATTTTCGGCGTGCTTCTCAACGGGAATTCTTACAAAGGCGGATATTATGACTCACTGCTGGCCAAGGTTCTATATTGGCCATAAGAGGGGACAGTACGGGTCGCTATTACGCAAATCCAACTCATTAACGCAATTAGTGCGCGGTAATCTATCCACACAAGCACTGCTTTACTAAACAGCAACAGGGGGATTCTCCGTCGTACTGTACTGTGAGTACGTCGGAGATGAGGGAAACAAGCACAGATCGAAAGTCGCAAGGTAAAAGATCATCAATTCCAGGCAGAGATGTGCTGAACCCAATGTGAAATAGGGAAAGAGAAGCGGAAAAAAAGTTACGAAGGATATTCATCATCTATATAAAAGGTTTTCTATACATAATGCCAAGGTATAGCAAGTGCGGCAGAGAGCAAAGCGTATTATTAAAGAAAAAAAGGAAAAGGAAATATAATTCCCGACAGTAACTCATTATTAACAGCCCGGGAGAAAAAAAATCTATTTTTCATCTTCCCGGAAAATGAGTGTTCGGACACGCACAAAAGGATAAAAGTGGCCGAAATTCGGGGATGGAGAGAAAAAATTTCTTTGACGAGTAAACAATATACAACTGTGGAAAGAAAAAATTGCGGAGTGGTATTACTCGCGGAAAGATGGTGGAGCTGTCTGGACTCAAAGGATGAGAAAGCTTTGTTAAAATCCATCTCGTACGAATTTAACAATGTAATCTCTTCGGTGTAATTTACAATACAGATACAGAATTGCTTTAAAGTACACTTTGGTACAGATGATGTAACAAGTTTAGAATTCATTAAAATCCATCAATATTAAGAGCATTTAAATGATTTCTTTTCGATTGCCACTTAACGATGATCTATAATCTAAGAGCTCAAGAAATCAGCGGATCAGTTAAATAACCCACGAATCTAATAACATAAACTTCTAGGAAGAGGACAGAGATTACACTAAAAATAGCACAAAGAACTTTCCCATATTTTCCTAATAAAAATAACGACTCTTAGTTCATGTTAAGTTAAAACGTGAATCATACCCATGTAACGATATTCTAGTCAACGACTAACTTTTCGCTGCAAAAAAAGTAGGCAAGACGAAATTTAGATGCAAGCCATATGCGAAAGACCACGTTGTTTCCCACAAAACAAAATGGTCCTTTCGATGTCATTGTTGTACTAATCATGAATACACGAAAAATATCTAACGAATGTGTGAGTTACAATGGAATACATTTTAAGCTTAGGCACGAGTTCTGCAAAATAATTATACACGTGGCACAAAAGGCCAAGCGGGATGCTTAGACACGCAATGAACAAAAGGGCTTTACACCAACAGTAATATGGTGTGTGATTTGGCAATGGTGCGCTACGCAGCATGTTTTGATTGCTGACGGTTGAAGGACTAGTGTCAAATCTCTTACAAACGTTTACTTCTGTAAAGAAACGACTATAAAAATAACGAACTTTTTATATTAATGTACAGTACACCAATTTTCCAATATTGAATAGACTAACGCCTGTATATTCTTATCAAGATATTTTAAGTCTATCCTATATTTACTTTTAAATGATCGTTTGGCTTGTTTCCTTTAGGAATAGCAGAGATTACAATCGTCCTAGCGCCATATTACGTCTGTTCGAACGCTTGGGCAAATGAGAAGCATCTGGTTTTAATTATCAACTCCATGATTTTCCAAGCATGTAAAAACTCGCTAAATTGCCCAGATACTTTTTGAGCCAGTAAATTTAATTTCAGACTATATTTTAGTTTCTGCACAAAGTGAAAAATTAGAAGCTTTTGCTAGTAAAAATCATCCGAATTCCCTACTTTCTTCGCTATAATTCACAATATGGGCAAACAATTGTTTCGCATTACACCTCTGGATACTATTGTTTTAAAGTTCCTTCGCACTCCATCAACAAATTAATAGTTGGAAAGTAACAAAGTAATTTTCACAGGCCCCAACTGAAAACAGAAAGAGAGAAATTCGACAACGCTTTTGCTTGTTTGTTATTCGACCCGTAAGGAAAACGAGCTGACGTAAAACAAAGGACTTCACGGAATAAAAGCAAAACAAGTCTTAACAGGGTACATTGGTGGCTTGTAACGTAACCCACACCTTATTGAAGGGGGGTCAAAAGACGGTATCAACCAACCCAGAAGAACAAAAAAAAGGCACTGGAAGAATTCCGCAAGGTTAAACTTCTTTGCTTCCTCGGCAAGTTTGTTGTTTGTAGCCTTTCTAAAGCTGTTTGCGTGGAGCGTAGAAACCCCGAACTCCCATCTCCCCCCGTCTAGTCTCCACAGCGTACGACGTGCGACTCCGCACAGCAACTTTTAAAAGGAGATAGCTGCCCAATTTTCCGCCGGCAAAGACGTTAACATCATAACAGGAAAGAAGTGCTGTTGCATGCATTGCCACGCCACACTCCAACTAACCTTGTGAACATGATGGGAAAGAACAGTTGAGGCTCGGTATGGCTTTTAACAGCAACGGGGATCAAGGAGACATGTCTCGATTCGTTTTTCTTTTTTTTCCGCATTCTGTATTTACGCTCAGGCCTTTCGTAGCAGCAAATGATATAAACCCTAATTCGAACTAGATTAACCTGTCTCCTCTTTGTTTTTACGTTCCAGGGGTGTTTTCTAAGAAAAGGAGAATTATGGGGCCGCACCGATCGGCGCCCTGGCTTCCTCATGTCTCTCCCGGGTTGGAAAGCCTGGTGGGAAGGTGAACTATGAAGGCGCCATACCGGGAAGCAGCAACGCGTTCCAATGGCAGTTTCATATAGCTCAGGTGGAGCTCCTCTTTAATCCATCCGAGTACGTGATCAGGGTCTTGACAAAGCCAGCATTTCCAGACTGACGTCAAGGATGTGTGCAGTGCGCGTCGTAAAGAATGTCTGCTGCCACGCCGAAGTTCCTTCCTTTGCTTTGCCGAAAATCTGGCGCCCAAACTTTACCATAAATTTTATCACGGTCTATGTAACATATTCCGAGGAATAAAAACAAGGGGAGTTTAACAGGTCGAGGGAAAATATGAGAGCAAAGGGCCGGTTTCGGAAGATTCTCTGGAGCAGGGGAAAAAAATTCTGCATTGCAGTCGTGGATGCTGATACGAAGTTAGGGGCTAACTATGAAACTAACAGCATGGCGGAGGCCGTATTGCGCCACATAAAAGTTATGGAAAGCATATAGATGGCGCTATCTCCGAGAGAAATTATTTGGGCACGCCTCCCGTTATTACCAAATTCTGCCGTTAGCGTCGGGCTTTGCTGAGCGAACGGCTTTTCAATGTTGGTAACTTCGGACGGATTTAGTGCACACACAAGCGAACTTCTGTTTCAGTTGAATCGTAAAAGCGCCAAACCTAGAGCTGAGTGGGTTTTGGGTTTACTCAAAAGTTTGTTGACTATCGTATAAGATCTACTAGTTGAAGGCTACGGGGCACTCCCCGTGCTATAAGGGAAATACGTTCTAAACGGCGTAATTTCGAAAAAACTGCTGAGTATTTCATAGAAAAAAATTCAATAGTAAAGTTTTGAATCGCAATATCTATTGCACCCTCGTCGAGATTTTCTTTAAAAAGTTCTTAGTAAATTCGTAAAATGAGAGTCAATTTCAACTTTCTAATAATTTCTTTCTTTCCACATAAATTTTAATAACCGGCCTCAAGGTGCATTAAAGTAAGTTTTAACTAGTTTCCTGGCAAAAGCAATTGAAATCGGTCGGTTAGTTCTGGATTAGTCCCCTAAATATTTTTTCAAATATCCGAGATGACAACTGAAAAATTAAAGTTCGGATTTAAAGTTCGTTTGCACTACAGGAATACTTTCAAGCGCCTCTAGTGAACCTTGCTACTGAATGTTTAAAACTAACTTTTCTGCAAAAACGCAAAAATTTCCCTCGCTTTTACCAAATTTACTAAGAACGTTTTACAATATATGTTGACGAGGTGCAATAGATCTTACGGTTCAAAACTTTACTGTTAGATTTCTTTTGATTAAATACTGAGCAGTTTTAGCAAAACAACCTACGCCATTTTGCAGTGTAATTCCCCTACAGCATGGTAGGTGCACCGTAGCCTTAACCGTAGCACTGACTCTTAAACGAACTTAAACCGGCATCATTCCCTCCCTGTGCTGTACATTACTATACATTATATTACTTATTGTGGAATATTGTATTTTTTCGCACTTTCTTACAGTACTGCACATTACATTACCAACAAATTGTAAGCTTTATATCAACAGCTGAAAATAAAAAACAGCACTTGTTCACAGGTACAAGAAGATATACAAATAGCACGAGAAAAAAGTTACACCTGAAGCTAAATTTTTTATTTTTTAAAGAGCTAAGTTGGTTACTTGTCACTTTCCTTTAGTTGCTTTACTTGTAAGGGGAAACTTTCACTTTAAAAAATGTACGAGGAACGAACAAGAAAACAAGCGAACAAGCGTGGAAGTCCATCAACACTAACACGATACGGTAGAAGCGTTTTAATTTGTACTCCATGGTACAGACCCAATAGTGCTTTAATGAAAGGCCAGTTAATTCGTAAATAATTATAAGAAACTGCTCTTCGAGATAGTAAATAATAATAAAGATTACGTACAATATTTTTTTTAAAAATAATTAACGCATTTAATAAACATGCATTTAATTAGTTATATCATAAGTAATTTCCAGGTAGAGTGTATCCTTTCCTTCCATATCCATCAAAATTCCTTTCTTTTCCCTTCCCTAAGATTTACTGTACTGTACCGCACAGTATTTTTTGCTAGAAAGGAAAAGAAATCGGATTCACTAAGAAAGTTTCGCCGAGGTTTGTGGGTAGTTAAGGCGTCGATCGGTTATGAGGCTGGATAAGAGGGCTTCCACCCTGTATACTGTCTTTTTAACCCGAGGTTAGGCTACGAAAATACAGTGACTTTTCCAACTAAGTGCTAGTAACTAAAAAAAAGATGTGGCAGTTGACACACCAGGCAATTGGCTCACAAATGATAACTTATGAACAAAAGACCTTTGGGGGTCGTAAAACAATCAAAGCTGCAATAAATAACACAGACTACTTGTTAAATGGTTCGTACTGCAGAGGAACAAAGATGACATAAAATTAGGACATTTTATTTTCCAACTTCCCTTCTGAGAACAGTTCGTTTGCTTTATTCTTGTGTTTATTAGAAATGCTCAATATTTTTAAAATTCAGTTTGTTACGTAAAACACGTGTTAGGGAACAGTAGGTCGAACGTTTCAGAGACTGGTGTGCAAATGTAAATTTACTCGGGGAATGATACCTACAGTGATAAAGTTCTGAAACACAAATGAAACTATTTTTAAAAAATAAAGATAATGTGGACAGAGTCAGAGTTAAAACGACTTTAATAATAACTGATTACTATGCCTGTAAGTTTTTGTGAAAATGTTTCGAATCTGTATATTTTGACTTTTGCTTCCCACCATAAAATAAAAAAAGAAATTCTCTATTAACCAAGCTCGCCCGATTAGGGTTTTTAATTTAAAAAAGCAGTATAATTCAGTCAATTTCTATTTCTTCTCGACTCCACCTTTGGTAGAATTGGTACGCGAGGTCTTTATTTTCAGCTGGTAAACTATTTAACATTTTCAATTGGTTTCGCGAGCCACGTTTTCAAATTATATTCGACAGTTTTTCTAAACAAACAGTATTTAATATATTTATATTATTTTTTTTAATTGAGACTCGTTAATTATATTGTAACAAATTTTAATTAATATCTTCCATAAACAGTAGATTCATCGCGGTCGCACTGGCATTTTAAAGTGTTGCGAACGAACCACATGGGAAAAAGTTGGACACAGCTGGTTTCATTCCTGTACTTCGTGAGAAATGAAAACCTTCCATAATGTCAACTGACCCATTACTTCTCTCCACGCTGGAGGAACAAAAAGTAAATGTTAAGTACATCAGTTGGTATAAACTGGCCAATAATAGTGAAATTGCGTGCATAACACCTGTTTGATTACACGGTAGCTCACAAATCTATACGGTATAGTAATGCTTAGCTTTATCGAACTGTTTCCAAATTCACAAGCGATTGGTAGCGGTGCTGGCAGAAATACAGACCTGTCATTAGACCCCAACCTGTCGCTCGTATAATAATCCTCTGTAGCAAAATTCCTTACTTCCTAAACAACCACCAAAACGGGTAAATACGTATAAACTGATATTCATGTGAAGAAAGACTTAGTTTTATTTCTTTTACTTATATTTTACTACAAGTGATGACGTGCATACTTCAAATCATTGTAAAGTTTGGCCCGATCTTTCATTTAATTTACAAGATAAACTCCATAAAAAAACTACGCATCTTTGGTAATTTGCGTACCGAAATCTTGGGCCCTTGACCATTGGAATTCTAACTTCATGGTTGCGCCATGCTTAAAAGACAGCAGTAAGAAGATTTGGGGAATTTGTATGCTTTAAGTAAGGAAAATAAAATGGTGGAACACTCCTCACCATTTGATGGCGTAATTTTGAAACAGTTCCGTAGAAGGAAGTCTAACAGTCGTGCATGGGTAGAAATCAAGAAAAGAACATAGCAATGGAGGTAGGGGAGGGATAAACAACTCCACTGAATATGGGAAGCCAACACTCTAAAGCCGTCGTTCAAGGGGCGTTTCCCGATAATCTGCAAACAACACTACACTTGTCAATGAGGACATTCAACGGCTACAGAAATCGGTACGATAACACCGAAGCAAGTTTCGAGCTAACGAGTACTCTGCTTAGCATTCTGACAATTTCTTCCTCGTTTTTTTCCCCCCTCGCAAATTGTCTTGTTTTGCACTTCTTGAGCAATAACGCTTATGCACGGAAGAGTTAAAAAGGCGGAAACTGGGACCTACGCACGTCTATAGTTACTGTAGTCCTGAACAGCACAGAAAACGTGTCTTGTACGTCAATTTCTTATCCGTTCAACTGTATGCATGGTTTTTCCCGGGAAAGATGAGTAATCTGGAATAACGCGATTTCGTTTTCATGTTTTGCTAATTAAAGGTCTTGTTTAGCATGCTCAACAGCATTTTATAGTTCCTAGTCGACAGAACGAGCTGGACGCAAATGAGACAGTATTCCAGTCACAATACGAGCTGCTACCGAGAGCAAAATCAGAAAACGTACTCTAGCACCAGGCCACAAAAACGCTGTTATCAAAAACAGCTTACCGTATGTAAATGAGAGCTAACATAGTTTTCCCTTTAGACTTTTCTAGTTTTTTTTCCCCCCCTACCACCCACCCCAATGTACTGAGCCAGGTTCCCAAGAAAAGGCAGGCGTCTTAAATCTCGGTTTCTTCTCTTTTCGAGAGCCAAGACGACGGAATAAGATGCCTGTACCCGAGAGCGAAAGAATAGGCTGGGATTTTTTTAATCAAGGGCTTTATGCAAAGTAGCTTCTTTTCGTCTGTCTCTTGTCAATCCTTTCTTTTTTTTTGGGGGGGGGGGGAAGAGTACCGTGTACAGGCGGAGGAGGTGCAGGGAAGACTTTGCTGCGTTGTCACATCTGATTTACATATTTCTGGCTTGCAAGCCCGTGGGTAAGCTCATCTTTCTTCCTAATGTTCAAACCAAATCAAGGTGGAGACGACGGGTTCGTCAACTTTGTAGCACCTCCAGGCCTATTGCAAATGAAGTTTCAAATTGCCTAGACTTTCTGCATCGAAACTCTTTAGTATGCTCCAGAGAGCTGGGCAAAACTCGAGTCAACTTAGTGAATTTGATGTAAATTCAAATTAATGGAATATCGTTGACTCCGATAGCGCGCTCAGTTTCTCCGTTGACAATATGAATATAAAATAATTCAATTGGTTTGAACCGAACTGAAATGTAAGACACAACCGGAATACAATTTTTATTTAGAAAATGTTTACGAAATCCGGGGTAATGCAATGTTCTAAATAAGGAAGTATGAGAAAATATATTTCGAAACTGAGCTTCTAGTGCACAATTTCGGAGGGAAAAAATCTAATAGGACACACTTGTTTAGTAGAGAATTTATGCTTAAATTTATGTTGGAAGGAAAAGTCCAATCAGTCAAGTGGGTTTCACAAACGGGGTAGTTAATTAAAATTTTATCATTATTACTAATATAAGTGCGCTCATTTGTTCTTCTAGCGGTTTAGCTTCTAGCATTCGAATCATAAGGTTATTAGAGACTGATATTGATTTGCTTCTGATCTGACTTCGGTATTTCAAGCTACGAAATGTGCACAGTAACTTCCTTGGGAACGATGTTCGACAACGGCGGTAACCAGAAACGCTCAAGCCGATTAATAGTACTCAAAAACTCCCAATATAATTGCACTTAAACTGCTATATTTTCTGACTTAACAACAACGATTGCTCAAATCAATCTGAATAGGGTCAACTAGAAAAACATTACACTTCAATTAAATTTAAATCTATTCGAACGTAAAACTCCACTGCTAACTAAAAAATATAGGTCTAATTAAATTTCCCTTGAATCTGTCCAAATCTGACAACTTCACGCCACACTTTATGCATTCTTCCAGGCTTAAAAATAATACGTTCTTTGTGAAGAGCCCGTAATCGTTGCTACTGACACCTGTCATTGCAAATATTCCTCTTTGTGGCTTTCGTGTAACAGAAAGCTGGCACCAAGTCGCTTGACAATCGTTACACAATTCTCTGTCGTGAGATTGTTTTTGTCTTTTTAGTTACATTAAGATATGCAAAAAGGGACAGACATTTCATCCGACGACCCAAAATTGCTTTCGTAAAAAGCAAATGAAATACTTCATAAACGACGGTAGCGCACGCTCGGAGCACGGAATTTTTGTCAGCAAACCCCAAGCGGGTTTTCTTTCAGATCAAGCATGATCTCGAGTATAGAAAAGAGGCTCGCCGAGTTGATCGCGGAAGTTTGTTTTCCTAAAGCCCAGGTTGGTTCCAATAAAGTTTCCCTGACAAAGTACATTTTACCTTGCAGGGATGGACCGTGCAGGCCGAGTTCGACGGTCGTTTTATAAGATGTTGGTACTATCTTTGAAGCAATATATGCAAACAACAACGTTGTCTTTAATCAATTGAATCATACGAGACAGGCAACAAGGCAGAAGTTGCTGCTGCAGGCAGCTTGTTCGCATGATTTTTTTGGGGTGCCAGACTCTCGAAAAGCCAACAAGGGGAGAAAAGATGTTATGCCTATAAAGGCTGTCGAGTATCGGACTAAATAAACGTTGCAACAATATTTGACAAGATAAACTACCGTCGACAACGGGAAAAAATATGTTGCCCTCTTCGTCAAACAGGAAACTATGCAACACAAGAAATCGCAAAAATTTCAATATCTCTTCATGAGCATATTTTCTTTCCAGGAAAATGTTATTCAGATTCCCATGCAAAGGAAACTGAAAAAAAGGGGAAAAATGACGGCAAGTTGAAAAAGCTAAAAAAGAAAAGCGGATCGACTCAGTGAACATCCCACATGCAAGTCCCACCCGGATTTCCTTTTATGTAGCACTATGGCTGATGCTTTGGATGTTTTATACTAACGATGCTTCCCTTTCTTTCTTTTTGTTTCTTATACCTGTTTTATCCATAGCCAGCCAAGAGCTAAAGTGCATTCTTAGTCGTTCCTAGCAAAATTAGACTCGTTTAGCCAAACAACAAAAAAGCAGAAAAAGACGCGCATGAAATACTTTAGGCAAACAAGAACGAAAAATTTGAGCCCTGTAGTAACGACGACGGATTCAAGGCATATAATAAGCACCACTTGTAAAAAAAAAAGAAAAGATTTTTTTAAAGAAAAATCAAGTCGAGGAGGCTGCCATATCCGGCAGACAGCCTTTCGTAAAAATGATTGAAGAGGAAAAAATTCTAACGACTCCAAATGCCCGAATCCTCCAAGAGGAATAGAAAGAACCTGGTTGTTATGTATTCCCTTCATGTAGAATAAGTGGCACCTCATCAGAAGTTGCTCTCAACTTTGGCGACAAGGGTTACACGGAACAACAGATCTTGCTGCACCGATTTTTCAGTCGAGAAATCCACGTTTTTTTAAACAGGTCTTTTAAAGCTTGAAATCTGGCTCAAGATGAACTTGCTTCACGTTTGTCTTCGTTTTTTCGGGAAGCACTCTCATTTCTAATACATTTCTAATACTAATACCGCATCTTCTACGCGTTTTCAACTACGGAATGATTCTAAATTCCACGGAAAGCGAACAAAGCGGATTTCTTTCTAATACTTTACCATAATTTATTTCAAATACACTTACTCTTTCAAAACCTATATACTTTATTTCTAATACCTTCCACTAGTTTTCAACTGCAGAATGACTGTAATTTCCGTGCAAAGCAACACAAGCAAAAAGGCAAAAACAAACATAATAAAATCTAATACTTTACCAAACTTATTTTTCTGTTATTTTCCCATACTTTACTTTTCCCTAAACAAAATAAGTTATTTTCCCTAAACAAAATACTTTATTTGTATTGCCTTGAACAAGTTTTCAATGGCAGCACTACAGTAAATTCCTCGCGAAGCAAAAAGGAATGATTTTTCTTAAAATACCCTACCTAACTTTATTTCTAATAAAAACTACTTCATTTCTGGTATCTTCTACCTCTGAACTACGCCAAGACTATAATTTCACGCAAGGGCAAAAAGTAAGACAAAATATGTATCCCACATCCTTAAAAGCCATCTTGCACCAACATTCTCATTTCCTGTGGAAACTTTAAATCATAGCCCAACTTTTTCCCCTTTTAACTTTCTAACTTTTTTTCCCGCTGGGTCGGAGCTAAAGATCCACCATGCATCTCTCCAACCTTTGACGCTGGCGGTTAGGTCCCGTATTTAGGTTTGATTAGAGTGAGTCTTTCTCGCTGCATGCAGGACAACCTCTTCCTATTCTTTTTTCTTCTTTTTTTGACGTGGCTTACCACCATAGCCCACTATAGTGCCTAGTTTTATCGCCGTAAATATTTGATATAAGTCTCCTTGGTCGGTTGAGTGAGAGCTATCAAGCCCATTTTCCTGGACAGTGCCATCGGATCCGCGATCCTTCCGCGACCTTTCATAGATGTACTCACGACCGGGAAAGAATTCCTGAAAGTTTTCGAAGGGGACGGCGGATTTTTATGGGATAGCGATACACCCAAACTACTTCAAGGCTGAAATGCTATATCTTGCGTTTTATACGGTGCTCTTGCCATGCTCTTCCTGGCCCATTAAATATAAAAGCTCGTTACAAGGATCAATTGCGGAACCTACAGTTATCTGAAACATCTAAAGCAAATTCCAAAAGTGTCAGTGTCCGTAGTCTTCTCCGCGATGCTCTAGCCACTCGTCGGTAGCGGATTATGGCAGAACGTGCACAGTACTGCGTCCAGTAAGACGCCTAGGGGGAGCCATTGTTTGCCAAGTGAGTACTGGGGGGGCGACCTTGCCTTGGACCAAAGATAGGAAGGGTTTTACATTCCCAAGATGACTGTTTCTCCTTAATAATCAGCATGGGCAAGGATTGTTCTTGTCCAACGATGTCAAGCCGGGTCAAGTACGGGTTCTGGTACGCTCGGATGCCGCATTTCCCCATTGTGCAGCTACCGGCTGGTGGGGTTTTCGACTTTGGGCTGTCTCCTTGCGAGCTAAGCGCGTCTCGGCGCAAATAGACACACACGAGTATAATACCAAAGGCGAGTTTGGTGTATTCAGTGGGAGGCGCAAAGGAGCTTGGGCCATAGAGCCGCTTTCTAACATAGCCAGGATAATGAGCCGGAAGATTTTACATGTTCTCTTCTGATCCGGTGACTTGTTACTCAGTCGTGTGCTACAAAGAGTCTCTACCCGCCCCCCCCCCCCTTTTTGCGCTACTTCAAACAAATACCCCCCAAGTGCAGCAAGACAATAACATTTGCCGCCGCCCGCTTTTTTTTTTCTCCCGGCTTTCAAACGCTTCAGATGTTGTGCACTCAACCCTTTAGGAGCGCTCTTTCTCGCGTTTCTGCCGCCGTCTTCGCAACCGCCGCAGTCTTTCCGGCCCAACAATGAAAACGGCATATATGACATCCATATAACTTTACAAGATGGCTGGCGTTCGGCACTACCTGTGTCCCCAAAGCTTGGCTTTTCTCTCAGGAAGAAAGAGACAAGGGATCTGTAAGGGGCCAAACGGAGGGCTGAGCAAGAGGAACACTTTAATTAGTTGGCCAAATGAGTCTGATTAACTGAGGAGAGCATCTTGTTGGGAGCGAGGCAAAATGCCTGCTGCGGGGGGTTTAAATACGCAGCGCAGAGGAGAGAAAGACCTCTTTTACTATCGCTAGAGCTGCTCGTGTGTCCGGAACAGAGTTTTTGCATAATAATGTTCCTCGTAATACGAAGAGAACAAGAGATGTGAATGAGCAATGGCAATCCAGCAACCTGCTCTTTCCCCTCTTCCTCCCTGAACCCTGGAAAGCTCGTCATCCCATACAAAGCTATATAATCTCTATCATATCTCGGGATTCATACATTAACACGGACACATGCCGAGCCAAAAGAACCCAAGATTTGTTCAATATACTTGTGGCGGGCAAATGTGTGGAACGAATCATTAAGCCCTCAAATTTTTGCCTCGTAAAACGAAGGCTTCTGGGAAGCATCCTGGGGTTGCCTCTTTTTTCCACTTGAAGCACGGCTGCACGTCGTCCTGGGTACTTTTATACGTAATTATTCAAAGTACCCGGCGTTATTACGTTCCACTTATCCTTTTGCTGTCGTTCCGATAAGGATTTTCAAAGCAACCCCGGTAAAAGCGAGCTATAGCATTATCCATTTTACGGCAGACCCAGTGTTCGATACAGGCTCACGATCCGCTCAGATTTATCCACGGTGGATACGTTTCATCTATCTTCATTAGAAAAGAATAGATCGACTCCAGCTTAAAAAGCGCTCAGGGTGCGTCTGCCAACAATCACGGAAGGGACGTTCAGAAACATCCTCATTGCTCCGAGTTTCCCAGTACGGTCTCGCTTAAATAAAATACCTACTTTGGATACTTTCCCATATCCTCGTCATTAGTATTTACGGCGCCCCACAATTTGTTTACTGGCAAACGTGAAGGGGACACCGGGAGATTAGCTCATCTCTGCCTTGTCTCTGAATTTCGTGGAAACGTTTTAGCAACAGCAAAGCGCTGTCGATACAGAATCGGCGTTACTTTTAACGAGCTCAACCTAATGTTTTGGAAAATAATACTGGCCTGTAGAGTACCGGGCGTCACGGGTTTTGGATGGGCTACGGCGACGAATGTACCCCAACGAGCTCTTGTTTCGATTGCTACCCAAAAGTGCAGCCAAGATCCGAAAAAGCGTACCCAGGAAAGGAAGAAAGCAGGGGGTAGAGTGCGAAAGCGAAGGCACACGTAGATAAAAAAAAGGAACATCAAGTGCTTTGATCTAATACCTTCAGCGTCTTTTGTTCTCTGGAGAGTCGTTGCTGCACCTTTCCCTAACGTAACCGATAACAGAAAAAAGATGCAGCTACTGGCAGTGCAACGTTAGCGTTACGATAAATGGGTATTGCTGCTTGCAACCTTCAGCGCGAAGCCAAACGCGAGACGACAAGCGAGCTCTATGCTAGGTATAAACAACGCGAAACGTGTGTGTGTCTTTCAGCCAGAAATGAGTGCAAACTCGGTAAGCTATATAACTAGACAGATGGGTCATAGTGATCCATCAGAGCCTGGGCGTGCAATGTTACGATACCAAAGTCATCGGCCAGAGCAATTAAAACTTGAGATGGATGGTACTGGCGAAGCTCCCCGGTAACGCTTGGGAGATATATCTCGCCATATTTATACATTAGTTTTCCACCACATAACCAAAATTGGCTTCCATATTTTTTTTTCTACTCGCGAGCGAGGGAGGGGAAAAAAAGAAGGAACTTGGCTCTCAAAACATATCACTATTTTTCTCACTACAGACGGGTGGGAAGTTGGAGAAGGCGAAGAAGATATGTCTGTGTTTCGAAAGTAACAGTGTTGCTGCGTGTCTGGCGTTCTTTTGCAAGTGGGTGGGTTATTTCACACGCGAGGATTTACGAGCATCGTTGATTCATGATACTACCTAGAATGATAATACCCCTTGCAGGAAACTTCATACAAAACAGTGGTTTCCAGGTAACGTCTGCGACGAGAAAAGAGGAAGAGAAATGAAGTACGTAGGTACTGGTCAAGTATAGAACGCAACAGTTGAGCGTTTTTGTGACGGCTGCGGACGAATTCCATGAAACTTACTGTTTGCAATATGCCTGAATACAATTCCGCACGTACACAGATGATAGTATTTAAAAACATAGTGGTTATGTTCTCTTTCCGAAACAAAAACGACGCTTGAAATGGTACGCTGTGTGAAAGGGTACTTGTTGTCAGTAGCGCTGGATGCTTTGGGGACCTAGTTGCCATGTTAGATAGACTGAACATAGTGCAATCAGGAGCCGGTAAGCAAGCTTGTCGCGTATTAAACGCTTGAGTCCATTAAGCTCTCATTTCACTAATTGAGTGTCGCGACAGATATGAAACTTGAATCAGTTCTGACGCTCCTCCACCAGCGTCCCGTTGATCAATACCCCATTTCGGTTCACACATAGGGGCTGTGGTGTTCGCCCCGGTCACTGACTTGTATTTTTCACCCACGATAGCTAACATTTAATTCGCTTTAAATTTGTAAATAACAATGGGAGAAAAAAAGTTTCTTGTACTTTTCAACATTATGCCAGTCACTGATTTGCCTTAGCTCACAGCATCACACGCGGAACGCAACAAAACTATCGAAATATGGAAAATTTATAACATAATCATCTAGGAAAGCATAAATGTACAAAAATATAGTAACGAGGCCATCGTAATGAAGTGGCAGGAAATACGCGACATCCATAGACGAAAGCCTACGATGGTTATTACAAGGAAAAATTAGAAAAAATATAAATATGCAAAAGTACAAATAGAAATAACAAATATACGGAAAATACAAATATAAATTGCGAACATAGGCGAACATCTTAATAGCAAATACACGAAAAATACAAAATTAAATATAAACGCATAAAAATACAAATACTGATATATGTACGAAAATATGACTAAAATATGCTGTAAATTGGAAACTAGCCTGCTTTTCTAGTTTTCTTCTTTTTAACTAAGCAGTGGCCAGGTATTATGCTTTATTTAAAGCTCGACAAAATAATTAAATTTCAGTCTCTGCGGCAATAAACAGAAATAGTTAACGTGAAAAAAGCTTAATTAAGCTGAATTAAGCTCATCAAGTTTCATAAGGACATATGCGTACTGGCGTTATAAAACATTACCTAATGTTCACGTTATATAACTTTATGCCTGTTATGAACCTGTCATGAACAAACCTGCACAGACGAAGGTGGGCTAATTAAAGAGCCCTACATGAAATGTAAAGCGTGGGTTAATTTAGCAAGCAGTAATTGTTTCCCAAAACTCATTTCTTTCACCAGCCCGTTTCGTCGTATAAAAGAACGGTTTTTAGAAACAGTGCTTTGATCCCAATACATGACATTTACTGCCCAATTAGCTTATTTTTTATTTAAGTTATTTTGGTAGCAGGCTACGACAAAGTTCCAGGAAAATTCAATTCATCCTTGTTTTTCTAATTCATGTCATCTTTGTACTCTATTATTTAGTATACCTCTGTTATATCTACCTTACGTCCCTAAAGGACGTTAGTGTGAACACGCCGTAGCCTATCGGGATTGTAAGTTAATAGGCCTGAAGCTCGAGCTTCCTGTCCTGTGATTGATTAAAAACGAAATAATCAGTTTAGCTGGAGTCAAGGTCGTTACACGCGAAAACGCTAGAGAAATGGGCCCATTTCATTCCGTTGCGTCGAAAAAGGACAGAAAATTAGAAAAAGCTGTTATCCTTCCGACTCAACCTTCAAAAGACACTTTTTTCCCCAGTCCACGAGTTACTACCAGCGTTTGTTAGCACTCGATTTTTAATTTCGGGCTCTAACCTTTCCACACCTCAGGCTGAAAAACCCGACGCAGCGCCGACTCTGCTATTCTCGAACTCGCAGCCAAGAAGAACTACTTCACTAGATAATATTTTCTCTCAATCTCACTCTCTTTCGACTCTGACTATATGTCCTATTCCGGGCGTTTTTCCCCTGGCTTCTTATGTTGATGTGGACTCCAGGGATGGTATAAGAAAGCACTGGCTTCAAGGAGAAAAAGACTAGCGAAAAAAATCGCCTGAGTACTGGGTATGTCTCGAGAAGTGGGAAAAAAGGGAAATTGACACGATCATGGCAACATTCGCATACGTACGACGGAGGAAAAAGGGCTGGCTGGGGAGAAAAAAAAAGAGTCCTGCTACTGAACTTGCGTAAACAAACAGCCTCTTGGCTCAATGATGGAAAGACAACTCTGAGTGATGATTTGATACGAAACGAAAATACACCCGGGTGCGGTTGTCCCAATTTATGAACTGGCCTATTTCTGCCGAGTTCCCAGATATCCCGACGCTATAAACCAGTAGTGGTGAGAAATTTCATTGTCTTGGGTAGCAGGTACACTAGTAGTGTTGGATTTGTGTACAGAATACGGTGTAGTACTTTGTATGATTGTAACTTAACAGGCTTTTTGTTGTACGTTTCCCGTCCTTTGCGCATAAACGCGAATTAAGCGGCTTAGCTCTATGGTACATGTGTACAAGGGGCTTAGAAAGGTAAATACGGCCCATTAAATGCACGTCATTTCTATGGATTCTTGTTATAAACCATTCTGGCGGACTGGAAATGAAACTGGAAACAAAACTCTTCGGAGAGGCCAAAGACCAGCCATGGAATAAACCTCAAAAGAAAGAAAAAATAAATGAAAATAAATAAAAACTTGCACCATCCTACTGTAAGATTTTTTGCCATGTTCCTCGCTGTTCCCTTTGTTGCTAACGCTTGAACCGTAGCAAGGAAAGATTGAGATTAGATAGGCGGCAAACATCAGCAAGCCGTTGCAGGGGCACGGCAACGAAGCTGCGGGTTTGTGTTCTATGTAAAATGCTCCTTCTCGTGTTCGTTTAGCATGCCAACGGATCAAAAGCAGTTATTGGATTCCGCCAGCGCACCGCAGCTACCCGCAATTTTCCACGAAAATGTCAACGCTCTTTTGGGGGGTATGCATATGAGAAAACAAAAAGAAAGCTTACACCCAACTTTTTTTTTGTCTCTTCCAACTTAACGACGGTTTCAGCCGACGACCATAAAAAGATTCCAACGTTCTCAAGTGCTTTCATATAGGCTTATGAAATCTGTGAAGGGCAGTACCGCTTGAAGTTTCTTCATTTCTCCCCCCTTCTAATATGCTACGGTGGAAATTAATTTCCACAGTGCGTCCAACGTGTTGTTTTATGGCGGCCTAGTAACGACAAAACTCTCAACGACACACATCTGCTTAAATCTAAGGCCGCCCTTCTTGGGTAAGCGATGAGAAATCGACAATAGGCGTAAAGTATGGATATCTGGGGTCATTTATATTTATATCGTATATCTTTGGGGGCTATTTAAGGTCAAATGGTAACTATAGCGGGTACGAAGAAAGAGGGGTCAATTGGACCGCGAAGCAATTGAAAGAAATGCTATAACTTAGAAACAGTATATATCTGGGAGCTGTAGAGGATCAACGAAGCCGTAAATTACGAAAATTGCTTGTAAAGGAGATTTTGCGGGAAAAGAACAAAGATTACATGAGAAAATTATGTAAATCTGATTTCATTACTTTCTTTAAAAGAACAGAGATCTATTGTGTTCATTTTCATGTTGGCTGTAAGTACCCCAAAAGTTATAGAAACTATTTCCAGGTAAGGTGTACGCTACAGAACAATACAATGAGCTTAGAAAACAATTCTCTATGTGCAATTTTTTTATGAGGGGGAAAAACCCAAAATCGATGCTGCGATACCAATGCAAAAGAAAAGCGTTAAGGAAAGCACAGCAATTCTTTTGACAGAAATGAAGTTAAAACTGCTTCATTCATGACTTAACTCACGCAGCAGAAGTTAAAGATATTTCAGTTTTATCATATAATACGTATTTTGTCACTTTTGATTAGAGGGTAAATTCTTTGATTTGATTTTCGTCTACAACATAACGTGGAAATATGGACATATGAAAAAATAAGACGACATATAAAGAGACAAATGGTGCGAGAATACACAAGACTTTTCAATAAATCGTGCACTATATAAATAATTATGATACAAGCAAATTCAATGGGCAAACGACTACTTCGGTTAAGCCAACCAAAGTGTCACAAAACTATTTTAATTATTATACTATATAATAAATATGATTTCATAACCGGGAAATAATTCTTACATTTATTGTACTATAAATATATATAACAAAAGATTGATTCTAAATAATAAAGAGTCAACGATTTGATAACACAGGAAATCGATTGTCTAGATTCTTTAACGTGAAGAAAAGTTAACCTCGATGTTCCTTTTGACCCCAACAACGAGTCAAGTGAAATAAATGAAGAGCCTGAATAGTCTTAATGATCGTTTACTCTTACTTTTCTTTTCCTCCAAGCATCCGTAAAGTTATTCCCCAGCCTCGACGTTTTTCGTCTACGTTTGAAAGAAGGACCATTGCATTCGTTCTTTTAATTTTTTATTTTTTCGCTATTTTGATTTCTTTTTGTTTCGATATTTTGACTTTTTAGTTTGTCGCTATTTCTATTTTTTATTTGTTCGATATTTTGATTTCTTATTTTTTCGCTATTTTTATTTTTTTTCTCATAGTTTTCGTTATTTTTTAATACCTGGGCCAACGATAACCTGTCAGAAAAATAAATGGATATAAGCAGCCATAGAAAAAAGCTCAGCAACTGATTATAAAATATAACCTTCTAAAGATGGCAGGCCTTTGACAACTTCTGGAAGTAAAATCCAGGCTGCTCATTCCCCTGTTAATACCACCTAGCGCCAGAAAACGAGATCTCGTCTGGGAAGATGTATTGTTTACGACATTTGTCTCCACGTTTCCTATTTCAGCACCGGCTCTTTAACGAACTTATCTCAGTTTCATGACAGATAGGCCTATAGGGACCATAAGCCCACACCTAGAACATACGGTCTTATGCCGTCAGTCTGAGTAACACCCTAACCAGCCGTATCAACTCCGGCGGGGCTCCAGTAGCGTGTGTCACACAGGCGTGTTGCAGCCAAGTGCGTTGAGCAATAATAAACGAAGGCGTTAGTGGGTGCACTCAACTGTAGCTACGGCCTACAAGTTGTACCTAACGCTGTTATTAATAAGCCATGACAAAAGGCGCTTGTACTCTCATTACTTCTCCGAGAGAGCATGTAATTAAGTAAACTTCGCACTTCGCCTTGATAGCTTGTGTCCATGACTATAAATCGGGTTCGGAGCTTGCACCCCCCTCCTGAAGCTGTAAAATAGGCTCTGCTCGCGGGCCAATGACATTTAAATGCCCTGAACGGAGAAAGTCTGTTTTTCCCTTTGTTAATTATGTTAACAAACGACGACGTGCTGCATGTGGAAACGCTCCCGAGAATAAGCAGAACATGTGGAAAGGCTTCGTTAAAGACCGAAAAAAGTGTGACGTTCCCCACTAAATTTCTACTGCGTTAAAAAGAACTACGAGAGCCTCACGTGCACTTGGGCTTGCCTAGTACGAGCCAGGGGCAGTGCCGTGCTTACAAATACCGGTCTAATGCAACAAAAGGCTTATAGGGGGCGTTCGTCCGCCACATTCACCCCAGCGACCTTGCATCGTTTTCAGCGATGAGAAAATGCTAGCGTTGGGAGTGGTACGGCCGAGCAACAGCAACTCCGCGTTCCCCTTTCGACTATACTCCCGCAAGTGAATAGCCCTCTTCCTCTCACACGTTCCATAACGTGATAGCTGTGTGCGAGAAAGTAGTAGCATTTTGATTACGCGAAGAATAATCGCGTAAATCTCGCTTGTATCGACCAGTGAAAGAGCGAGTGAACCTTTAGGGACTTCACTGTATCGAATCTAAAGTGCCTCATCTTCTCTCCTTATTTCGACAAGCGAAGTGCCCCCTTTTTTTCCCTTAAATCTTCCAGACTCTGGATCAAACAAAAGGTGACACGAGGAGCCTGAAAGAAAGTGCACTTGCGAACACAGCGTTTTTAGAAAACTTGGCTCTTTCTTCTCTCGGAGAAGAACGTCGAAATTTTGCAACCAATTGTACAAATTGTTTCTGACTGGACGGCGGTGTCCGTTGGATACTGATCTCTTCTTGGAGTAAAACAGACCTACGTCTCCATTAAATTGTTACCTACGACATAAGCCATTCTTCCCTTTATCGAAAAAGTCAATATTGCACCTAGAGTCTATTTTTCTACCGAATTTATGTTCGAGGAAACTGGGTTGGACTTTCGCCGACTGTCTGCCCGGAGCTAATGGCACAAGTCCGGGGACAGTGAATGCCGCGAGGCCGGCGAAGAAAAAGGTGACAAATGTGGGAGAAAATTTAAATGTGGAGTCTTCTGAAGTCGTGCAAAGCATGGATGTCACGGAGAAGAAAGCTTACGACCGCCTGCCGATGTTGGAAATAGCTGAGGACGACAGAACAGGACTAGGACGCGAAGCCCAAGTCCATCCGTTTCCGCGCATAGAAATTCTTATGGTCGAGGGGGGGCGCTGTTTTGGCCTTTAACGATGATTTGGCATTCCCAAAGCTCGGCAACAGCGGTAGAGGAGAGATGTTCTGCCAAGTACTGTCAAATTTGGCCCAGAAGGGCTACTGGCCGGGACGTTTGTTGCTAAGATATGAAAGGAAAAAGTTGGGCTTCTGCGAGGGCTGCAGAAATGTAAAACAGTTTCTAATCGGGTGAGTCAGTAGTAAGTGCAGTAATGCTCATTTTACGGCTCAAACGTGCTGTAACTCTTCTGTATCGTGGACAAGCGAACAGTGTCCTTGGGAAACAAGCCCTTAGCTTCCTCCAAGTACCCACAACCCCAACTATGTGCGAACATGAGCCACAGTGGCGCTCCAGACGCGTTTTCCTTTTATGACCGGTTTTCTTGTGCTCTGCCAATAATACCCAGCGATCAAAGTGTAAATGCAGCAAAGCCCGCCCACAAACCAATATGTATGCAAGCGATGAAAGAAGACAAATACATCTCGAGGTGATCTCCATGTTCTCTGAGACAAGTTTACGACTAAGTTCCATACACACAACTGTGAGTTCCGTCGCAAAAATAAGCATAAAAAAGAACTCGCTGGGGACGAAGCAAAACTGATCTCCCAAAGACGAATCTATACAGCTGGTATATAATCTCCGCCGAATGTCCAATTTGCCCATGGTAGGTCTATTGTGGCAGAAATGTTTTGTACAGCAGGCAGGACGTTGTTGGGGTTCATGATGTAGACATTAAAGGAGCTCCTTTCTGACACAAAATTTCGAAATACTTCCTTCGTCTTCATACGCTCGCATTGCGAGAGTAACCCAGGACAACGGTATTCAGGCGAAAATATTCCAAAACGACACATCAATGTAAATGTCGCATTATACAAAGGAGTCCAGTCGTACCTGCCTAAACTGAACAATGTACGAATATTATGGATCTTTGTTTTTGTCGAATTCTAGACTGTTTATTTCACGTGTCAATTTTTCTCCACCCAACCTCATCTCAACTATGAAGATTTTTAAAGTTTAATTTTACTACGGCTGTCGATGGTTTGTTTATCCTACTCGAACGCTAGTACCGTTCTGCCGCCACAAGTGCTTGCTACGTCATCAGGTTTCAAGATGGTTGTTTTCAATTTGCCAAGACGGCCCGAGAGGACCAGAAGATCGCAGTAAAACACTCGCTATAACAAACGTAAAAGGGCGGAAATAACATTACGTTATATTCCGAAGTCCGTTATGGATAAGACTGGCAAGTGTTGCGTACAATTATGTTTCCGTCTACATACAGGAGCTTTAGTCTTCTCATGCAAACGATAAGACTGCCCAGAAGTACGTCTCTTTGTAGAGATCCGAATTCATTTAACATCTGCTAGATGCGGCTACCTGAATACATAATCTCAGTATTATTTACATAACGTACCGTATTTCTTAATAAATTACTGATAACAGATAATGACCCTATGCTAACACCACGGCAGTTGCACGAGCGGCGTCCCACGCCATCCTCTTTCCAAGGTTTCGTGACCCGCAGCAAGGCTTTCGCGATGGGGAATTTCATTGTTAGCCAGTGGCGTGGCGTACCGAGTAGTGCACATGTCGAATTCACAAAGCTTGTTGTCGCTTCACTTGTAACAGAAATGGCCAGTGGAAGGGCATTCAACACGACAGGGCAGAAAAAAACTACAGGAATTTGACGAGCCACGCATTTGATACGCAGGCTTAACTCTAAAGCCTGGCTAGGTTGTGGCGTCAGAGGGGAAATTGTAGCGTCACACTGTGCTGCTGTTTCCACGCGTGACCGCATGACACCGCTAGTGTTTATCTATGGAGAACCAAACCCACGTGTCAATGGCCGCAGTAAACTGTCTTTTCCCTGTTGACAAAAATTCGTTACAGACGTATGCGCTATGTCCTTAGTCTATGTAAGTCCGTACCGCTATAAAAAGTACTTAAGAAAATACGACTCCACTTTCTAAAGAACTTGCTAAAGCCAACGCAGCTAAATGAGCGGCGTCCCACTCCATCTTCTTTCGACTGTTCCGCGAACCGCAACAAGGCTTTCGCAATAGGAAATCTCGTTGGTGGCCAACGGCGAGCCATTAGTATACAACAATGAACTGGGGCCCTTTTTTTGTACGAGTTCTGTATGCATTTACATAGGCGTTTGGCCTAGACCTCGTTCACAATAGCCGACAGTTCGATATAGCCAGTCTTCCATATTGCGAGTTTTATTGTGCACCTAGCAGCCAATCAGCAACTTGTCCGCTCAGCGCTGATCTGATCGGAACTTGTCCGGAAAAACTCGATCTGATCACCCATCTTTCAACCAATTGTCGTTTGCCATCGTCTTTTCACACCAAAAAGCGTCTTTCTTCGATATTCGATTACGTCATCCTATGATGATTTCCAATTTTGCAAAAATAAGAGGAACAGTAAATCTATACTTTGCGGGCTAACATCGTTCGGATTCGATCGGACCAATGTTAGGATCGGGTCTGATCTGCCCGTGACTAATTGGACTGATCTGGAACACTGCCACGTACAGGTCACCATAAGTTCTCTGTTTACCCAACCTTTGCATGTTGAACATTAATTTCCTTATGTTGTTATTGATAATCAACACAGAAACAATAAGCGAAGCTCAAACAGTAAATTGTAATAAACTCGAACCAATTTATCAAGAACATCCCATATCGCCAAATTATATACTCAATTAGTCACTTTTTGGGCATTTCGACAGGGCTAAGACGAAAAGGTAGTATTAACAAGTGCAAAAAACCTATAACTAATTCAGAAGTTGCATCTCTGCAGAATTGCCCGGTCGGATAGTCCAAACAAGGTAATAAGTTTTCCTTCATGTACAAGAAGGGCACCAGATACACAAGATTGCGAAAAGAACGTCACTGAAAAAGAAGGAACACTGAAAACGTCATACCAAAAAGGAACGCCTACCTCCCCCCTCCCCCCTAAATAAGTCAGTACACGCTCCAACATAAAAGCCATTCAATCAAGTGCAAAGAGATAAAATTCTCTTTCTTCGGGAACACGAGCCCGAAGTAACCTTGAAGGCAAGCTAAAGGTAAGAAGCCGACTAACGATCAAAGCTACTTGGGGAAAATACCGTGTGTTCAACCAATTGGATTGTCAGCCGAATACGTCACCATTACGAGCCAACTACTTGACAAAGAAGAGTATACACCACCTCCGTCGCCTTAAAAGCAACAGCGATGGATCTTGACCACTCAGACAAGCACTTCATCTCGTCATTACAATCTGCAATATTGCTCCCAGGGATTAGGAAGTGTGACCACTAGTTGTGACACATTCGTACCACTCCGACAGAAAATATGATTTCTTAGTCGAAATCTTCTTTTACGTAAGCCTAACTTGCAAAACATAAATAAATAAATCCAATACCGCTCCCCCTACTCATTAAGTGCTTCCATTGGCTTCGACCCGCATTACTGTCAAGTTACTCGGAATGAAGATAAGGCAGAACACAATAACGCTGACTATAAAAAACAGACCAACTTGCCAAGTCAGGGTCAACGCTATCCCACACTGTACAATTCGCGTGCTGGGAGCCTACTATTTTCCGTTGTCAAAGGGCGTCATAAGCAAGAAAAATACTTTTTTTTCGAAAGCTAGAGAATAGCAGCGGCATAAATGGAGCCATTTTATAGATACACACATGTCCGTCATAGCAACTAGCATGGATGGAGATTGTATGGGGAAGTTAGACCACTTCAGCCAGAGACAAACCAGGGGATACGTATGTGAATCGAAAAAGAACAAAGCATCTACACGACGTCATCGCCGCCAACGACTCGCCAAAGCTTGTGGGCCAGGCGGGAACCGTCACCATAAAGAATAGGAAAGCGCTGAGGCCATAAGACCCAGGCAAACCGAACTCCCTCCGAAACGAAGCAGTACGAAAAAATGAGGGGGGAAAAGAAGAGAAAACTCGGTAACTTATCGCGGGAAAACCGGGGCTCTGCAAGACGATCGTATATTAACCGGCTACGCAAAAGATCCCAAGTCCCTTATAATACTGCCGAATGCCCCAGATTTCTGCCACTTTTACTCCCCATTTCTTTTCCTCCTAAAATGTATTTTCAACTCGGACTTGAAGAAAAGTTACACAAGAATTTATTGCTTTTTACGCTTCCTAAATCAGGACTGCTTTAAACAGGAAACACACCTTTATTTCGTATTCTTCTTTTTAACTAATATATCTTCGAGCGTGGCTAAAGTTAAGATAGTCGCCTGCAGCAAAAGCAATGTATTAATACTGCAGATACTGTAGTACTATGCTGAGACACAACATGTACTAGGCAAATCACTGAAGTCTCACGAAGCCTTTAGGGGTCGATTTACCTTCATATAACAGTGAAACGAGTTGAACCAACTGCTGTCTACCTATACAGGTAGACCGGTATTTCAAAGCGTTCGTTAAGTCAAGTAATTGTAACTAGTACAATTTGAAGTTTAACCGTATATAAATATTGCAAATAACTGCAAATATGAGGATGAAACCTTAGTTCGCTTTTCTTATTCAATGTTTTTTTATATGAAAATTAAACCGTAAAGTCTTAGACCTTGCCGCAACTAAAAGAAGACTAAATTTCGGTCTGATCTGTTCCTTCCCTCCTACACTAAAAGCAAAACACGAGAGATACGCATCGTGCTCTCATATTACCGAATCTAACGTCAAAAAGTTCCTTCAACATTCAAACTTCCACAAAAACACACTGCACGCCGCGAAATATATAAGCAATGTGTGGTTAGAAAAATGGAACGGAATCTCTTACAAGTTAAAAGACCTAAACATTTCTCCTTCCCTCTAAGCCAATCTGTAAACTATATATTACCAGGAAAATAATCTCAACTACAATTCAGCTGCGTACAGCTCAGTTTTCAACTAAACCTTTTCTCATCAAAATAAAAAAGACAGAAAACTCGTTTTGTAGCTGTAGAGAAAGACCCAGACAAGAATTGGGATATCTCTTTTATAACTGCGAAAAATTAAATAAAGAAACAGAAAGATTGTTCCGCTCCCTGGCCCAATTCAAGGTACATTAGAATATGATAACAATTCTAAAAAATGTAAAACCTTCCCCGCAATCAAAGAATTCGCTGACAAAACTGAACTAATAAAATCAGAAAACCGCAACCAAGCTGGAAACCCGCCTAACTTTTAATACCCAACTCTCTACCATCCAACTTGCATTATTTTGTAATCTTGTAAATTTGTCTTCCCAAGCCCGCCAAAAGCTCTAAAATTCCTCTTTCCGTGTGAAGGCCAGTAATGGCTATATTACTAGACACCAAATACTGTAACAATTATGTACCTGGAATGTGTATACTTGAACGGCAACGAGCCTAGCTTAGGCCGAATAAATTAAAAAAAGTCTGTAGGATTTTCTGTTTACATTAATATGCATTTTTTTCGACATAGTTATTACTGGAACGCGTAAGAAACATTTTTCAAGCGCATAGCATACAGTGGCATGTAAAGTATTCTATAAAGTTGTTGTAATGGTATAAAAAAGTATAATATCTTGATGGAGCTTCCTTCGGTCTTCAAGAAGTGAAGACAGAGCAACGTACTAAGCTTAACAAATACGCCGAACTATTAACTCCATTGCTAATTTGAAGGAATTTATCGGGTTTTTTTGGTGATCATACCGAATACGCTTTAAAGCTCTGTTAAGTTTAAATGCTCGAGACAATGGGAATAACATTCCTGAAAGAATAACAATCACATCTCAAAAATGAACGAAAAAAGTCTGAAATACCAATACTTGTACATTCCAAATCACGTCTACGTTTTTTTCTTACTCGGTACAGTCAGTACTCGTAACACAAGCATGTTAGAACAAGAGGTGCGGCACTGGTCAACACTGAAAGTTTTCCGTTGCGAAGGGCTTACGAGAATGCTCGCGAGCGGATGACTTAAACTTGATTGGCTTACAAACCCAACTAAGTTGAACACTTTGACTATTACGGGTAAAGGGTGGATGCTTTTACACCTCCGGAAAGACTTTCGGAGTGAAAAGTAGTGGAAGAAAGTGCCAACTTGACATGTCGACATTTTTTTTTTCTTTTCAAGTCGCGCGGAGCTCGCATAACTTTCCCTTTGCAAGCAAATGCAATTTAGGAAAAAAAAATGGTCGAAGTCTCCTATATATGCCCCGGGGTTACAAAAGCAGGTCCCCGACCAGCATGTTCCCGGGGTATTGCCAGGGCGCCAGGGTGCGGAAGCGCAACGGTCCGTTCGCTGTCGCCCCGGGGCGAGAATTGCAAGAAATCGGTGAGAAAAAGTGTGTTGGTATTGTAGGAGTGCAATATTCAGCAGCGCCTTTAGCAAACATAGCCCTTCTTTTGTGGTAGGTGTGTGGTAATGCCAAGAAGAAGAGTCAGCCAGGCCAATTTTTCAGACTTTTGCTTCAGATTTACTCCCCAGGCGCCCTCCGGCATCCAGTGCCACTCCCTGAACAATATTCATAGTCTTGTTGGTTTTGTGTCACTATTCTGTGGAAAGTTTCGGTCCATCCAACGCATCAAGCCTACCGACCACGGGAGTGAAACATGCAAGGGAGCAAAAGAGGCCAAACGAGGCATTTCTATGTGTCTGCATCGCAGTCAAGGCGTTTTCCTCTCCGTCTCATCAAGCACGAGTGACTTTTTTTCCCCTTCGCTATAATCCTTTACCGTCTTTCTTTTCTTGGGACTGTGTATAGGTCCTTAAAGTTGGTGGCTTGGAAGCACAAAATGGAAGCCGTAAGGATGTGCGCCTTACTCCGACACATCCCAATCCAACCGAGCGAGAGCCGATAGAAGGAAATCAAACCCGGAACATTCTTACCAATGCCTTTTCCCTTTCGCTTCACCTCGTCGACGACAGACTTCGCGGATCAGGTACCCTTCAAAAGGCCCGGTAAAGTGCTGCTATGCGCCTTTCTTTCGCAAACCCCATTCAACCCACGCAGTAATGCGAAATCCACAAGCCCATGCAGTAATCCCAAAGCCCAAGCCTAACAGTTTGGCTTGGCTGGCTTAAATGCCAGTTTAAATTGGCCAGACGGCTTTGGTTACACTCATCTGTTGCAAAAACAAAGATCATAACAATTACCGGTCGGAAAATAGGTGCTTTTATCCGCTGGGTAAACACTACGAGCTCCGGTGATCGCCAAAGCCTTAAACATTTGTCAGTATGCGGGTAACACTTGACAAAATTGCCCAGGGACCCCTTTGCCTGAACGGAAAGGCAACTAATCCGAAGGACAACGCAGTACAAATTAGCCTTAATTACTCCGCTCAACTTGCGATCTTTTTTACGCGAATTCACTGTCATGATTTCAAAAAAGGGTTAGATTTTTAAGTAATTACCTATAGCCTACAATAGATATTGCTGCAATCTACATGTTTCACCGAAGTAATCTAACAAGTAATGTCGAATTAATAGGTTTTCTAATTCCGCCATTTTGCACAAATTTATCATTTCCATTTTGGGCCTAGACGAGCTATATTCCCGCCGTTTTCATTTGACCGATAGGTAATCGACTCAATGGTGCAAAAGTCCGTCATAAGCCTAAGACGGCGTTCGCCAATTTCTGCAATGTTTTCCTAACTCAATGGGCGGAACTCTTCTGACAACTTGGAACACATTCCTACTTAAAATCTTATTCAATTTCCCCGCGCAAACATCTCATCCTGTTAAATAAAGGGATTTCTGCGCATCAGATTGGTTTTGGCGTGTTTCTCCGGTTTTCGAATTACCAAAACGCAAAACCGACATTTCCACCAGGGAGCTGAGAAGAGGTGATGGGAATGGTCATACTTCACTGTGAAAATTCCTCACCTCATTGGGTATTTTCTGAACTTGCTAGTGCATTTTGTTATCAGGATTAACGACAGGCCCAAACTGCTGCCCGGCAAATAGATATGGAGCCCAGCAGGCCACAGTGGGAGTACGTTGAAGAAGCTATGGGGAATGTGTTGGCGTTGGTGGTTCCTCTCATGTGAACGCAAATGCAGTAACTGCGGCGAATGTTACAGCGAGCGGAAGATGACCAAGTTAGCCCACCCAAAGTTTGTAGATCTGACAACACCAATTTAGGCGGCTAGTTATACACAAGAAGTGGTGGAAGTCGGAGGACCAAAATTGCGTTCAGTATCCCGAGCAATAGAGTACACACCGTCTTTTCGCTCTTTTCCTGCACTCTTTCTAAAAGGGGGCTCCTCCGACCCGACTTGTGCGAAAACAATTGACTCTTGGTCCTAACTTGCTGGAATTTATGTTGCAGTTGGCGGCGCTCTAAGCCTCGCGAAGATGTGCCGCCAAGGCTTCCAATGAAGTCAGTAAATATTGCCTTAAAACAAACGAGCTTCCATTACCCCTCAACTGTAAGAGAAATAACCAAAGCTAAAAGCCAGGAAAGAAAATACCCTCTTCCCCAAAACTTGAAGTAGCCCTGAAATAAAAGGGACACGCTTATCACAGCTCCCTAAATAAAATAATCCTGGCTTAAATACCGTAACTCTCGTCAGGACTACAGATTCTCTTAATACACCGCACTGGCAGTGTTCCGAGCCCCGGAAACTTTTGCAGCATCCGTTGGATCAAAACACCAAAAACTTGCCAAGCTAAGGGGCGCTAAGAAGTAACTGACTCAAATTTACTGCTGCGGGAGTACTGGCTAAAAATGACTGCCACAGCCGTTTGCTTTTAGCCCAGCTAATTTAACACTCCACTCGGAAAACTTTAACTACCCAATCGACCATACTTTTAATTAGTCAAGTGAGCTACAAAAGCGTAAGTATCCAATTCAGTCCATCCAAAGTAAGCAAAAACACTATTTCATTTGAATAGCCTGTCACACAAGCTTAACAGTAGTTGAACTCCCCAAGTTTCGGAGTCGTGAAGGACTCAATCACCTTGGAAAAAAAGGCGGGGAAAACCTTATCTGCGGCCCAGGAAAAACTTCGGGTGTAGTTATCTTAGCTCTCACATTTCTTAACTGGCAGAACAATTTCTTCGCTAGACAGGGCGCGGATCGGATATTTCTTTTGCACCCACATAAATGTGTCGGTTTGGGGGTGGGGGATCATGTAAGTATGAAGGAAAACAATGTGGCTCGCAAAGAACTGTAACAATACGCCGAAAGTATCCCAGGGGAAGAAAAAAAGTGAAGAGAATGAGAGGATGATGCACTTACCTCGATAAAATAGAAATGCCCGGTTGGACTCGATGGCGTACGCCTATAAAGCTACGTGAGCCCTTTAGTGTGGTCAGTTACGGGTCCATTCAATTGCGGGGGCTATCAGGTATCATTACCACTTGCCGTATCCTATGCTATTGCCACGTCTGACTACGGAACAAAGAGGATAAACAGGGGTTAGTTACGAAAACTGATAACACAGCGTTTTCCGGGCTTTGACAGTACTCCGTCACACGAAAGAGGCAGAAATAGAACAAAGGGAATTGTTTTTTTTTTACCTTGAAAAATGCGAACTCTTTTTCAAGTGCAACTTTTTCTTCTTCACGACAAAGAAATTTAATTCAACTGAAGTACTCAGAAGGACGAAAAAGGGGGAAAAAAACAAGGTATTACGAAAAGGAAAACGCTCACGAGTTGGAAACTGTTCTTTGAAATGAATTCGTTGGTTCTACGACGACGATAGGCCAAAGGTGCAATATCACGACGGAACTTGAAAAGGTGCGAATGCTCTCCAGTCCTTCAACTGAAGCAACTTTGGAGACTGAAGAGCGTTTTCAAGAAGAGAGATGCTTTAGGAGCCGCACTGGAGAAGTGCGCAAATGCGATAGAACGAGCAGACCGGGCGGGAGAAGAGGTAAAAAGGAAAGAGAGAAGTTTCACTGGTGCGAGGGGGAAAATACATTACGGACATTGGAATCGGAAGAAGCGCTCGCTGGACATTTGACTCCCAACTTTGGCCAGCAATAATACTGGAAGTGTCACGTCCTTGACCGCAATAGCGGTAGGTGCTGTAGCAAATTAAGGCGGTTAAGCCGATCTTTTTTGGGGATATTTTTTTTTTAAAAAAACGGCCGCTAATTCTCTCTTTCGGGAAAGAGGTACACCTTCTTACGCTCGGTTCGACCTTTCGTAGGCGACTCAGCGAAACTAGGAAAAATTCACGAGAACTTGATGAATCTAATTTATTCAGCTTAAATGAAGAAAATTTTAATGTGACGTTTACCAAAATTTACGTTTCTGAACCAACTTGAAAGGTTTTCATGAAATTTTTCGCTGAAAAATTATGTAACAATAATTATAAGACTTGAGAATCTGACTACAAAATGTACATAAAAGTTTTTTAACTAAAAAGTGGTAACAATAAAATAAAATTCAGTAGGCTACCGAACACAGTTTGTCCAAACTCAAGTCAGTTAGATGATTCTTACTTGGAGTCAACTTAAATTTATGAAATTCTATTTGACTTGGAGCAAGATTGAAATCTTTTGATTCACTTGCCTTGACTTAAAAAACTATTTGATTTAAAGTTGTTTCTAATAAAAATAATTCAAGATTAATTGACCTAAAAAGTGCTGAATCTAACCATTATGGATTTAATAACTATTATTTGGAAAAACTCAGTCGGTTAACGAACAATGCTGGGCAAAAATTTCTGGCTCATATTCAACTTAAATAAATAAACGTAATGTATTCTTTTTGGGGCGGGGGAAAAAATGTATTCTGGACTACGGGTTTACATATCCAAATTGGCTCGAGTTGCCGTGAGAAAAAAATTTGATTGGCTGAAATTTAGGAAATGACCTGGAGAAATATTGACTTAAAAAGATACTTGACTAGTTAAAGAAGATCTCGAACTTCGTCGTGATAAAACATCGTTGGAGAAGCGTAATGTATAATACGGTGCACCGTAAGTCATTTCATTTTTCATTATGCTTTTTTTTCAAAATAACATGTTTTTACACATGCTATTTTCCTTCTCCAATGAGTGAACTAATATGTAGCAGACAACATTGTTTTCAACTTGCTTTCCAATGGAAATTAAAATTTCTTAAATTGTTCGAATAGACTTTTAGAAGTTCGACACGGTTTGACTTTTTTGTTTCGAACTAAAATCCCCATAGGCTTGCCTTGTGATATTTTTTATGTTTTAATTTTTGGTTACATGAAGACTTGTCACAATAATACTGCTTTTACTATTGGCACGACAATATTTGACTCGAAACATTTTCTTTCATACTTATTTGAATTGCCCTGATTTTTCTAAACTCAAATAGTTTGGAATTAGTTTAACTTGATTAAAATACGGATTGTTTGGACTTAAATTGTCAGTGAATTGATTGATTTTAAAAATTTTATTCCTTTAATTTCGTTCAGGTGGGATAAGTGCTCCCTTTGGAAAAAAGTTGTACCTCTCTGAATTACCTAAACTGATCTCATATTGATAGTCATGAGCTAAACCTGAATTCACTTACACTTCCTCGAATACACCCCGATCTGCCCCACAGTGTTACGAATACTGTAAAGCCCAAGTGAATCTGAGGGAATTCGTGTGAAAAGTTACCACGACGTCTCAGCATGCGATGGGACCTATTATCCAGCCCATCCGCGGAGTACCTAGTCTCCTCTTTCGTCTCATTTACCTTTTAGATCTTACGGTAAGCTCGCCTTCCTTCACGGAAGCTTGGCGATACGCGACGACTTTCAAAAACTTCCCGACTCGCTAAACTATTTAGGTTCGCCAACGTCGTTGCCTCTCCTCTCCTGTTGACACTCGCTTTTACCCTACCGGCAACTATTGCTAATTACAAAACAGTCAAGCCGGTACAACAGACATCGCGGATTCTGGCTGGAGGACCCATTAGCCGATTAATGCGACCTTTTGACTCGGGAGCTCTCACCTTCTCCGTCAAAAACAGGAGAGATCGCCATAATCAATATCGATCTTGCGTTTATAGATAAAAGCGCTTTCGCTTGGGTTTTTCATGCTGCCCATAACGGTAACAGAGACGATAAAAGCAGAGAGTGCCTAAGCCTCACAACTCCCAACTCTCCTCTTCCGTCGTTCCGGGAGCCCCCGTGGTCTTATAATGTGAACCAAAACAACTACCCCAACTCAAAGATCTCGGTTTTATACGCAGTTCGCATAAAACTAAAATAGCAATACTTAAAATACGAACAATACAGCATCCTTGCAAGACTTCGAATCCAATTCGGGTCCGCTCCCCGCCCCGGGCTATTCAATACCATTGTATTGTGGATATATCGCCACCAGATTTGTAGTTTATTCGCAGTACAAGACAATACCCGCCAAACAAGCACAGCACACAAAAAATGTGCCACGGCCAGAAAAATGGGAAGGCTTCACAGGAATGGCTAAGTAGGCGGCCTGTCAATAATGCTGACTAGATAGTACTACTTCTTTCTCCCCCGAAACAACGCTTCACTGGGCTTAACAAACATAGCACAGCACTGGGGAACTTAGCATAGGAATCACCAGCTGCCAATAACTGAACTCGCGCTAGGCAGAGACTAGTAAAATCGTAAAGTAGTTATTATTTTCATTGTTTAATCACTGAACTAATTTTAACTCATTCACTCAACTTCAGTTGATTTATTGAGCTTCTGTAATTCAGTTAACTTCAGTCAATTCAGTTAAATTCAGCTAATTCATTCAATTTGAACAAGTGAATGAATTAACTGACCTCGAGATAGGTGGAGGAGACTAAGTAAAATGGGAAGTAGGTTCTATTTACTAAGTGAAGAAGTGGCCTGGCTGTCTGACAAGTTACGGTATGCCTCGAAGAAATAAAACATAATAGTAAAATACCAGTAAACTGGTCACTGTTCATGTGTTATATTTGTCCTAGTGTTTGACACTGAGGTAATTCCATGTTTTCGTGTGTTTCCCCATAAAGAATCCAACAAATCAAAATACTCTTATTATTATATGATTACTTAAATTACAGCACCGAACCGCCGTTTACTTCACGAATCAGCTTAGCTGTGTTAAATGTTAAGATATACTTATGATACACAAATACAAGTCTTTTCTTATTTCATATTCCCGCATCATGGACTCCCAATAACAGGAACATGCGCAAACTTTCACAAATAGCACCCATCAATACTATCTTTATACAAGCACACTCTAACCCCGCTATTCTCTTCTTTCCCATCATTATCACACGACTGACATAAAATGATTACGATAATACTGTCGTAAAATAAAACCCTGCTATAACAAGCTCTCAAGAGGATGTAAAAACCGTTCGCTTCTATCCTAAAGTTCGTTATAGGCAAATTAGGCTTTGGATACCTATCAAGAAGCGCATATCTCAAACTTTAGTCTGCTCGCATAAGCAACTATTGTGCACTGTGACGAGTTTGTTTTAGAGGCAAGAAACTAGTTTACGCCTATTAGATACAGCAATCTGAACACATATACTATGTATCCTTTGAATTGCTATTGGACTAACATTACCAGATTAAAAGTTATTATGTTGCGTTATGCACAAGAAAACAAACCCGTCATTTATTCTGTCCTTTTGTTTTCTAAAGAATTTTCTTCCGCAATCCTTGCTATTTTCCGTGAAAACTTTTTCCGAAGTAGTTTGCGCTGTTTACTAAAACGTTGATTTTCGTAGTCTGTAAGTGTCTGAAGTTCATCGGTTGCATTTGTTATAATTATCCTGTGTTTTTTACCCTGTTAGTTTTAAATTAGGAATTCTTAAAGGCCTAAAGTGTACAAAACGACACTTGAGGTGAGAAAGGACACTCGCACCAGGTCTATTCAACTTGTAAAACCTTAACAGAGTTGTATTGATTAGAAATTGTTAAGAAAAGAGTGTATGATTGTCCTCCCGAACACTCCCGCCGAAAGAACTTGGTATCACTTAAACGAAGCTTCTCATAAAAATTGCACGCTCCTTTGTTTCTTGATCTTCGGAAACTTTACGGGAAGCCTGTCAACGGAATCTAAGCCTCCTCAACAAAGGCTGAAAATTTATTCATTAAAACTTCTTCGTTGCTCTATCAAAAGATTTTGCATTTTCGTTCTGATTTTAAGCCCTGTACTCCATTTTCTCAATAGGGGCCATAATGAAGACGTGTCAGCTTGTGAAGTTACATCCTTTTTTCCCTGAGTCCCTTGTTTATACCACGTTTCGTTCTGTCAATACGGGGTCGTTTAGTTACCAAATTTTCGAAGTCGACTGTGGATATTTAACAGGGACGACTTTTCAACCGCCTTTGATGAGTGCGGTGCGCATCGGAAAAAAACATCTGTTAGTTTTCGTAGCTCTTTGAACCATGAAATGATGCAGACCAAAAAGCATGATATCGACGAAGATCGACAACGCAAAGGAATGTAATTAGAGCGTGAACAAAAAGAAAAAAGTAGACCATCAACTTTAAACACGCAAGAATGTTCAACGATAAAAATGGTATCTATATTAAGGGCTTCAGTACGCCTGTTAACGGAAAAGATAAAGTGCGTTCGGCATTTTGTCCGATATTACCTAAGGCATGACTTTAGCTCGTATTCAGCTTTTTGCCAGCAAAGCTATGAAAAAACTCGAAAGTTGGATTGGTGGAACGGATCCTGAATAATCTGTACAACAAAACATCTGAACAAAAACGCAGCAGCTCCCAATTAGGACTTAATTGGTAACCACAATCCTATTACCAGCGAGCGAAGGCGTAATGAGTTAATTTGACGATTTTTTTACTGAATTTCGGAGAAACTTCTTTTTTCTTGCAGAAATTCGGCACGCTAATGAAATTAACGAAAGTACTATCAACTCATGCGAAAATTTTGCGAATTCAATACCTCAAGTTCTTTATACCTTAACCAATATGACGAGATGAGTGAGGATTCCATATGCATTCCAGTCAATGTGAGTTTCTCGAGCTTCCAGGGGGCAACCAGTTTACGCTACCCTCGTTCATACTTTAACGCGTTTTGAGCAAACGGAATTTCTGGCAAAGTGATATTGCTCGATTCAGCGTTTTTTCGAATTCTGCAAAATATTTATTATAGGTAAAACTTCTGTAATTTTGGCGAATTTCTCGCCTTGCTAACATGACGACAATATCAGCGAGTTATTTTAGGCTAGAGAAAGGTTTCATACCTGTGTCCCAAAGTAACCAGGGTTCGCGTTAGATAATTGGTTCCCAGACTGAGTGCCTTAATTTGGAGTGCCGTGAAAGAATCCGATTTAACCGCACAAACTGCCCATTGCGACTACTAGATAGACTTATATACTGTCGAAAAGGCTAGTCGAAAAGCTGTGACGCAACAAGGGTGCCATGAACGGAAAAGATCGCGAAAAAAACGCGTTAGATGGACGGCTCGAGAATCTTGTGCACAGGAGCGGTGACAAAAATCTCATTTTGAAATATGTTTGAAATTCCTCCCCTAAATTTACAACGCTTTAAACACGCAAATAAGTGTGCACATTATTCCTCAGATTGTTTTCTAACTTGGAAGTCTTTTACACAGTTGACTCAAAGATTCTCGAACACAGACGCGCGGAGCCCGCAGACGGGATTCTAAATTGTTTACGAGGAAGCGTAACGCGATCGGCAAGGCTTAGCGCCAGCCTCGATGACGAACCGTTTCTACATGATATTGTGTTCGAACGTGGACTTGAAGTGATATTTGTATGAACGTTCGAAAAAAGGATCTCCTGAAAATAATAAAAAGTTCCATATAGCATGGTGTAACATTTAAAATCATACTTAGTAGGTTTTTTCTTCTTATTGGCTTAATTTTCACGATTCTTTTGTTCCTATTTCAGATCATGAATAGCATTAGCGAAGCGTGCAATGAGCTAAAGCGATCGTACGATACATGTTTTAATGTCTGGTTTAGCGAAAAATTCCTTAAAGGGGACCACAACCATGCCGTGTGTGATCACTTATTTGACCAGTATAAAGAGTGCTTAAAAGTAAGACCGTGTGCAGACTTTTTGAGTATTCTATGTGAAATTGTTAAATTTAGAAAGCCATCAAGGAGCAAAACATGGACATTAAAGAAGTAGAGAAAGAAATTCTTGGCACTGACGAAGAAGTGAAGTTCAACTCCAGCTGACCCCTTCCCGTGATCAATTATAACAAATGTAGAAAACAATTCTGTAACCAGTGTATGATTCGAAAGAGGCCGTTTGTAGAAAAAAACTGTATTGCCTAAGCGTACTAAACGGATTGACTTAGCCATACAACAAATTTCGGCTAACAGTCTTTATTTTGCTAACTTTCCAGGAAGGTCAAAGCGGAAAGCTTGCGTCACACATAATGGGCAAATCTATTTGGACTGGATGAAGTCTTGCAATTTTTCGAGGAGATTAATGTAAAGTCCGTGTTCAAAGCTTGTGGTCAGGCTGGTAACTTTTTCAGCAAATTCGTTGGAAACGCCACGCTCTTCGAGCATGTTCATGAGGAGATCGTACATGTACTATAAAAAAGCGATTAGTTAAAACGCAAGCGCTTTGTCCGTTTCTAGTTACCCCATCAAGGATGTCTCCGGATACCGCATAGGTTTTTTCGCCCGCTTCTCCTTCGTAAACGGCAATCTCATCAATGGTGTAAACGTCACCTACAGCAAATTACATATATTAAAAGTGTTAAAAAAAGTAATTTGATCATACTAATGGTGTCGGGATCCTGCGGTGCCCCCGTATCTTGCACAAAGCTGCACGCCAATCGAATAACTTTGTTGCCTTTGCAAATGCGTACTTCAAATTGGGGTTTGCACTTCATTTCAACATCTGGAGAAGCATCAGCTTTCGTGTCAAGCTCTTCGGGAACTTCGGCGTCCACGGAATGGTTCACATGGAAGTTTACAATGATGCTGTAAAGAAAACGTATTAGTCATTGCAGTGGCTACACAGGAAAACAGACGCATACGTTTCATCGTTGAACTTCTTCGATAACTCGAGCTCAGCGCCGTTGGCCTTTACTTCGAAACCATCAAAATTCGTGGGGACGGATTTAGATTTTTGATTCCTCTTCTCTGCTTGGATTTCTTCAGCTAAGAATTCAACCAGTTCTTTGTCTCCTATTATAAGATTTCAAAATGCGCTTGAGAATAAAAGACAAAATTAGTTATTTACCTTTGGTGTGGAGGCCTTGAATTCCACACCCACAAGCACAGGATTGACCCCATGGGGTAATGTGACTGCTATTTGATGTGAATTTTTTGGACGACGAGAGCGATGACGATGTTAGTTGCCAAATTGATCGGTAGCTCGAAGACTTGCCGAAACTAGAACTGATCAAGTGTGATTTTGTAGCCAAAGCTTGGGTGGAAACCCGGGTTAAACCTTTGAGAACTGACTGAGCGAGAGGAAGAGCCATTTTAATAGACCTAAGTTCAACAATTGATTGTGTTATTGTTATATTGTATATAAATGCAGAAGGTGTAATTTACTTTTAACGAAGAATGACCAGAGAGAAACGGGTAACCAGCACCTTTAGAACTTTCGCGTCGATCGAAGCACGTTGCCGATCTCCTTCAGCGTGCAGAGCCGGTGAGTTCTGGCGGACGTTGAATGCATCACGCAGTTTAACGCGCCAGTTTCGTAAAGACTATCATCAGCTCTTACAATGTGTAAACTTTCTTTGTCGTATCATTCATATGATACGGTTCCTTCATGTGATTCAATTCTATACTTTCTAGGATCCTAATCGAGTTTTGGAGCAAACAGACCGTATTACTAAGTAAATAACTAAGCACTGTAGACTCTTCTGATAATCACCCTTTCTTTCTGCCTTCGAATCATACATGGGCGGATCAGATCCGAAATGCGATCCGGTTCAGATCATTGCAAACAGTATCACGGCAAACGGTATCATATACGTTTTCTACCGCTGCCTTAAGCTTTGTACCCTTTTCATTCGTAATCAACAAACAAGATTCTTCAAATATGCGCATATTTAATGTAATTCGTCAATACGATAGCTTCAAAAGAAGTCACAATTATGAAAATATTTTATATTAATGCAATTTTACACAAGCTAGAAAGTTGGCTGACAATCGCACTATCCCGTCGTTACTGCATACAGTTGCAAACGGTATCATATTTTGGTGGTTTTGAAAACGGCTGGTTTCGAAATAGGGTGATGGCTAGGTACAATGACTTGTAAATTAAAGCTACATCTATCTAGTTCTGTCAGAAAAATATTCCCTAAAACCGAAATTATAACTGGTACCCAAATCGTTTATAACTGCTTCGGGTCGCGGATCGCTACCAATGTGACGAGGATAAGGTTCGGATTACGATCCGTGGTCGGCCATCATGGGTGATCCGGATCGGATCGTGATCGGCCATGTTTGGTGATCCGGATCGGATCACGATCCGATCCGGATCGAAAAAGTGTCTGATCCGCCCACCTATGCTTCGAAGTTCAGGTAGAGGTGAAAATAATACGGCAAACGTTTAATTTATTTTACTATGAAAGATATGAGATTGACAGTGAAAGATTAGGCAGTTTTTATGAACCATTTGTCTGTACGAATGTAATGTTTTCATTTAGGGCTGGATTATATTTTTTAATCAAATGTATCTGGCCGAAGCAGTACTTGGTGGGCAGGACCGTGCCTAGGAATTTGGGATCGGATGGGTTTTGTACAAGAGTTTGGGTCCGGGGCAAGGCCGTACCCAGGGGGGGGTTAGGGTTTAACCCCCCTCCCCCCGAAATTTTTGTTCTCCAATGGTGAACATAGGTGAACATAGGAGAATGCCCAAATGTCCAAGAAAATTGCATATTACCCCCCCCCCCCCCTCCCCCGAAACAAAATTCCGGGTACGGCCCTGGTCCGGGGGTTAATAAGCATAAGAATTTAAGGCAATTACAGACATTTTTCCTATAATCGCCCTTATATAAAACAGAAGCTGATGGGGGATGCTTAAAGTCCCTATGCTCCCCACAGGGACCATAATAATAATGTGGACCATTTCTAAACAGAATTCACACTTATAAGACGTTGGTATCATTATTTAATGAGTTTTAAACTTCATATTTTGCGCTACACCATAAGGAATTTGGGTGCAATATCTCTTTCTAGATATCAGTGCCGCTCCTTTATACCGAAATGTAAAGATAAGTAGCTTGAAACATGTTAGAAATTTGCACGCCCTTAAGACTTTTTGTTTAATAATTTGGCGATACAAGATATGTGAATACGCGTAATTTTTCGGTGCGACACAATATCACTGGATTAGTCAACCCAACGGGGCGACCACTTCAACAGAGTAATATATTCCCGTAACAATACTTCATGCAGTGTTGTAGTACAATATTAGTCGCTCAATGATAATGGATGAAAGGTGGCTTCATGGCCAGTTTCAACGATTGTTATGGGGTATTGACATGTTCGTCATTTATGTAAGTTATCTTGGGGGTTACCATTGGCCAGGCTCTATAGTATAAAAGTGTAACACACTCGTGCAAATTGATTGCCACATGTCAAGTGTAAATTATTCCTGATCTTTGCAGTTTCTTGTTATTCCTCAGTGGGCAATGACGGTAAACGTGCCAGTCGTGCTAATACCTTGACATGCACGCAGACAGGTAGTCTACACTACCTCACCAAAGGCACAATATTCTCGCAATAGACTGAGAAGGTGTACCTTACAAACTGCAGCCTAGCCGCAAATGTAGGCCTGCTATTGGTTCAAACGTACCAGACAAACTCTTTCGTTTTGCAATACAATGAAGTCCCTATAGGTTTATCTGCGCCCAAGCACAGTACAGCAATTTCTAGACAGAGTTGCGCAGTACTCTTTAAAAAATGTATAAATCCAGGACTGACTTATAAGGTACAATACCTGTTACGCAATAAGATCAGTAATTTCTTCGTGGAAAATGGATTCAGTAGGTAATGGGACCTTAAGTTCGGCTGCTGTGCAGAGTGAAAGAGACTTGACTTATTTGCGAGACAATTTGAATGACTTTTTTCTTGCAATCATGGGAAGCATTGTACTATGTAAACATGTAACATTATCTTAACATCATTTGACGCCTATTTATTTCAGTTTTGCAAGCGGGCTTTGCGTTTCTGGAAGCTGGCTTAATTCGGAAAAAGAACACAACATCCACGTTGTTGAAAAATTATTTCGACAGCGGTAACTCATAAAGAAACTGAAACAGATATCATATTAGTTTTCTATTTAGTTATAAGTTGTGTTCTCTACTGGCTGATTGGTTATGCCTTTGCGTACGGGGATGGCAATGGATTTATAGGACATACATTTTTCGCTTTGACAGATTTGTCACGAAGCAAATACTCGCACTGGTTTTTTCAATTCGCTTTTGCGGCGACTTCATCAACTATTGTGTCAGGTTCCGTTGCAGAACGTACTAGCATGATAGCATACTTCACGTACACAACAATCGTGTCAGGTAAAAATAGTTATCAACTAGTCTCACCCCATGTGTACACAATACTTCTACTTTCTTCGAAACTCTTTTATTTTCTTGTTTAAACAATTGAGTCGGGGAAAGCGCGTACGCAATCCCCACTACCAAAAATTATGCACCCGAAATACCCACATAAGGGGTATTCGCAGAAGCCCCTCCGACCGGAGTGCAATGGCCGGTAGACTCCTGGAGGAACCACCTTCGTGATCATGGTATCCTCGGCACCAAGTAAGTATGCCTGAATAGGGGCAAGTCAACGCCTACGAGCCCACGTGGTGCATTTATACAGCGCTGACTACTCCATAAGTGCTGCGGCCTGACCTACTGAATTTCTACGACGGGTATCAAGAACAAACTTGAAAGATTTCTACAAAACTAGTCGACACTAACATTGTGGATTACGAGAAATATCGAAAATTAAATTATATTTTGCAAAAAATACGGAAAAAAGAAGCAAAATTTTTCGGAAGTACCGTTTCAATCTATTACTTGTGTAACATGCCCTCTTATCTTTACGCAATTTCCAACTACCATTTGAACGTTCAAATTTTGTGAACTTGACATGTCTGCGGGCAAGAGCTATTCTTTTTCTGAAAATAGGCAAACATAAGAAAACAGACACCTGATGACACGGAAACAACACGCAAGTTTACGCAACTTAAGTCAATCATTAAACTAACTTTGTTGCCTAACGTGTCACAAATTTTAATGTACTTCTCTCACAGTATAAAAAAAGCTATATACAAACCACTTCCTGTTAAGAAACAATAGAATGTAAAGTTTAGGTCAGTGTCATTGGTTCCCTATCTTCTGCTTATTTAATCTTGGCATATAATTAGGTAGCTTGTATTCGCTGTTTATAGTGAAAATCTATTTCCAGCTACGTTAACTAAGAACTTCTCTTACTTTCCAGGATTTATTTATCCAGTAATTTCGCACTGGTCCTGGTCAGAAAACGGATGGCTAAAATCTATGGGGTTTGTTGATTTTGCCGGCAGCGGTGTAGTCCATTTGACTGGTGGCGCTAGCTCAGTCGTTGCGGTTTACTTCGTCGGGCCTCGCATTGGCCGTAGTTTAGGCGGCAAATTCAAAGATATCCCGGGGCATTCCATACCGGTACACTCGTTAAGAAAAAACGTTCTGAAAATACTGTATCTAAAGTAAAACTTCCTAGCACATTGTCCTGGGAGCTTTTATCCTAATACTAGGTTTCTTGGCTTTCAATGGGGGTTCACAAGGCAGTATTATCTACGAAGGGGATGGGATTGTCATAGCACGTGCGGTATCCAATACTGTTTTTGCGGGCAGCGGTGGTGCTATAACTGCCCTTTTTTTCAACCGCTTTGTAGTCGAAAGCAAAAATAAACAATGGAGCTGCTTAATGGCAATTAACGGTTCCTTGATAGGAATGGTAAAGGATTTTTTATATAAATTTATTAGAAAAAATTAAAATAGTAACGAAAGTCAAGATAATCACATGCTTCTCAGGTTTCTATTAGTGCGGGATGCAATCAGTATTCTCCCTTTGCTGCGGTATGTATTGGAGTCATCGCTGCTTTAGTCTACATAGGCTTGCATTCGTTACTTCCTGTACTTAATCGTAAGTTCTACGCTATTTAGAAGTGACTAATTACTTAACGAGTCCTTTTTAAGTTGATGATCCTATAGATGCAATCCCGGTACATTTTGGAGGTGGGCTGTGGGGTTTGCTAGCTTTACCGCTTTTTCATCCCACAGGAATTTTACTAACGTGGAGTTTGGAGTCTGGCAAAGTTTGTTTCGTTTACTTTTCTTAAGCCACTACTAAGTCACACTTCTCCCCGGCTTTTAGCAATTGCTATATAATCTCACAGGAGCCGTAGCTATTTGTGTGTGGTCGTGGTTTCTTACAGGAGTGCTATTCACCTTCTTAAAAATTATCGGATTTCACCGCATCAAACCAGACGTGGAAATAATGGGTTTGTGTATGAAGCATGAAAACCGTTTCACTTTAACACTTTTGTACAGGATTAGATTGGGCTGTTCATCGAGAGCCCGCCTATCCATACGAATCAGATGGTATATTTTCGGACAAAATTGTTCTAGCTAATCGAATGGAAATAAGTGAGCTAATACGTCCAGCAACGGTAATTGCGTGGTCGGATCTTTCTGTCCATGGTATGTCTTTTCCTTCCGTGCCGAAAATAATAATCTCTTGTATACTAATATTAACACCAGATGAAAGGCTAACTGAGGAAGGAATTAACCCTGCTTTTTACATGTAATAAAGCAGACGTACCAGGAAAAGCTAATACTGCTAAATATTTAGGAGAATTTTGTTCAAGCTCTGTATTGTTTTTTCATGAGAGGCAAGTGTAGAAAGGCACCAAGCTGTAAGAGTAAAAGTCGGTTGGGGGAAGTTTTTTTTTACGACAAAGTGTGCTAACCTAGGTGTGATAATCAAATCCGGTTAGTCGAGTAAGAAACTATTTTAGGATCAAAACAAGCATGATTTGAAATTTGGCACTACATTTTTTCTTCGGAGTTTCCGCCATTGCACTATAAAAAGCCCCTTTTTTCATTCTTCCTAAACCTTTGATGGCAGCATCCTGTACAAGTAAAGTAAACAAAATCACTATCGTATTTTCTCAAATAAAAACAGAGCACTGGATCACTGACAGAGAACGGCTTCACGCCCATTCACGTTTGTTATTAAAAAGACCAAAAAAATAAATTCGCAAGGCATGGCGCATAAAAGGCACAGGCAGTGTGGTCGACGAGATTTCTATCAATCATTAAGCTTGTGATTTGGCCTCTTTCTTGCTTGGCTTGTTTCTCTTCTTGTCCTTGGCAGCCTTCTTCTTATTGGCTTGTGAAGACTTGTCCTTCTTCTTGTTTGCTTTGCTCTCTTTTACGTCCCCCTTGTGATCCGACTTCCGTTTTCTTCGGAAGTTTTCACTGAAGAAAATATTATTAAATGAAAATAAAAAATACACGCATTAAATATTACTCGTCGTAGTTTTCATCATCGTCCAGGTCTTGGGTACCTTCCCCTGCAGAAATCAGGTCAGGATCGACATAGTCACCTTCATCGTAATCATCGGCACCCGGGAGCTTGCCCGCAACACCCGGAGGCTTTCCTATGCGCGGTTTCCCTCCAGTCAGATCTGATTCTGGGTAGTCAAGTTCATCATCGTCGTCATCTTCCTCCTCATCTTCGTTAATCAACAGGTCAGAAGTGTCAGTCTCAACTGGAACACGGGGCGTGGCCACTGGAGGATTCCTTGGTGAACCCTGGTTAGTTCCTCGTGGTGCTATTGGAGGTGGAGTAATGGGAGGGGGCGGTGGTGGATTGCTTTCGTCTTCGTCAGCATCCAGATCGTCTTCTTCGTCTTCTTCACCCACCAACGGACCATCCGGTAACGGTAGATCAGGTAGTTCGCTGCCATTGTGCTCGGTAGGACTATCGAGGCGACCTGGACTAGCCGGTTTGCTTTCCAGTAAGCTTAAACGTTCTTCAAGTTGGCGAATTGTTTGTCTTAGCTCATTCATAGCTTCCAACACCTGCGACATGTCAGCCGTTTCTATACCTACCATGAAAAGAAGGGTAATCAAGCAAACCACAATATATAGAGATAAACAATTTCGAGAGTTATACCAGCGGCAGCATTTCCGGCGTCTCCTTTATCGCCCTTGGGTCCTGGTAAACCACGGAGACCAGGCTCACCTATAATAACACACATTAATGCTCAACACTGCTAAACCGTAGGCTAAGAATAAGCCACACATTCACAAGCAAGAAAATACACAAAAGACTGAATCGGACAGCAAATGAATTTAAAGCCTTGCAAAGTAACCTGCCACTCTATGTAGACATCGTGCGTGCGTCCATATTTTTTTATAATAATAAAAAACAAAATTAAGTGTCATAGCACGAGGAAAATTGAAACAACATAACAATCCACACCAAAATCCATCACCAACCTGGTTTACCCCGAACGCCATCAAACCCTCTTTCCCCTTTTTCCCCTTTATCACCGCGTTCACCCTTGCCAAGTTCGCCTAAGATACAGAAACCTTGCTGTCTTAAAACCACCAACGGCGAACATGCCACACTGAATCATGTCCGTCCTCACCACAAAACACGCTCAATCTTGTAGGAAGAAATCTTGTACTCGTACAGTACGTCACTTACCTTTGGGGCCTGGTGGACCTGGAGGTCCTTGTGCTCCTAAAGACATAGATCAAGAAAGCAGGTTATTAGATGTAAAATTCTGTGAACAAGTCAGACATGTGAAAACGCGAAAGAAGAAATTCCTAGTTTGCAAAAAAACACACTTAAAATTGCCAATTGGCAAGTCTCATCTCGTAGAGTACGACGCGCTCGCCACAAGTCAATAAAAGACTTTCAAAGTTGTGTCGGTTCCGGGCTAGCAAGCTAATTAAAATTCTAAGACCCATAAACAGCTACAATTAAACAGCTACAATTTCACTACTTAGCATTCAAATACACATATGGTCGTTTTCTACTTTTCTTTCTGTGTAAATTTTCTCTGCTTCGATTTTATATTACTTGCCAAAACAAAACTAAAAAATCATTGCACAAACAGTTTGCTTTTGCGACCGTCAGCTTCTGACTACGACCTCTGATTCCAAACTGTGGTGCACATATGCTTTTTAATGTATATTTAAGGTTAATGTCAAATCACTTACGACCCCCAGTTTTGAAGCTTACACAGTAAACACAAATAAGTGAAGTAAGAAAAATTTAAAAAGATGTGGAAGCAAGAAAAATTCATTTTGCATGGTCCAAACCGCGAAACTTTTATGTGGACAAGCTTCTAAGCTGAGCTGACCAAATCAGCAAGCTTGTAAGTCGCAAAGAAGCATGATAATTGCAAAAATTAGTTCCTTGTCACGACTCGAAATTGCAATTAAGTTCGCCACTAACGCTGAAAAGGACAACGGGGGGTCAGAAAACCTGGATAATCCCTCCTAGGGGACCGTCACGTTATTTGGTATTTGTTGACTGATGCTTTTACCTTCTGGAAAACATTTGATCACTAGGTAAAAGAAATCACGACTAGACATTCGCGCATTTCTTGTCAACTGTTTCTTTCTTTTATGACGTTAACGACCAGTACTGTGTACTATCACAAGAAATAAAAAACTGCGTTTAGTGAACCACGAAAGTTAAATCAAGCCTCCTCTGACTGATTTATTTATATTAACTGCTGAAAGGGACTCGTACTAATGGAATCCCTAGCTTAACTGCCTGGTTTTCACGTAGCTAGCTATTTTTTTTTCTTTTTTTGCTCCAGCTCCCTTCAACGTTTCGTGAATCACCCTAAGGAAACTCTAGCAGACCTCTGTATTTTCCCAAGTAATCATTTTTCGTTTTACCAGCACTATATTTCGTTAACAATTTGATTCTTGACTTTAAACCACAGAAAGAAGTACGAGTTAAAACAATGACAACAGCAATTACAAATTACCTGCGGGTCCGGGCTTTCCAATTCCATTGAAGTCCTCATCATCAGAGAAGCCTGATCCTTGGTCCGAATTCACTCGCAGGTTTCGTGAAACAGGAGCTGCGACTCCAGGAGGGCCTATCGAGAAAGAGAATAAGAATTGTTCCCCGAACATGTCTAAAAAAAACTGTGATTTAAATTATGTCCTATAATGCAGTGAAGGGCGAAGAATACGTGACTAATGGTAGAATAAGGTATTTCACTGTAGATTTGATATCCCCGAAAAACCATATATCATACCAAAGTTACGAAAATGTTCCGTACCTGGTGGACCCATCAAGCCTGGTACGCCGGGTGTACCCTGTTCTCCTGGGCTTCCCCGTGGGCCAGGCAACCCGGGAGCTCCCGGCTCTCCTCGCTGTCCAGGCACTCCTTGCAAACCTTTTTCGAAATATAAAAAACAACCATAAGACATCACTCGCATGAAGAAAGTGCTGACTCACAAAAAAGCGCTATCAGAGAAAGCGAAATAATTTACGAGCGAGACGAATACGTACGCTTGTCTCTAAAACATTTTTGATACATAAATTAACTGTAACTTACCATTAATTCCTGGCTCCCCTGGAATGCCCAGAGTGCCCGGTAGTCCTCTTTCGCCTGGTTCACCCCTTAGTCCTGGAGCTCCTATAAAAAAAATGAATAAGTAAGAAAAGAAAATATTTCCAAAACCGCTTAACGAAGCTAGTTCTATACTACGTATACTATATAGCTAACTTCATTTATACTTTTCACAAGCTTATCTGTTGAAACCCTCATCCGCCGAATCATACTTTGAGACCTTCTATGAACGATGACGCGCTCTATGTGTCAGAACCGCCTATAATTTTTCAAAAGCGACCCCCTTATGCGGCGATAGATATGGTTACCCAAAGAATTCCCAACCGTTAGCTATTCAGACCACAAACACGACAGTGTCGTTTACCTGGCGGTCCAATAGGCCCCATTAATCCATTCAGTCCGTCAATGCCGTTCCTCCCTGGTTCTCCATTTCGTCCAGGAATGCCGTCAACACCTACAACACACAGAACGTTTTCAAGGGCCGAACTCTACAGTAAATAGGCGTTGGGAGGACATCTTGAAAGCCATCTTAATGGATAGTCGACAAAACAGATTGGACCCTGTTATGGAATCCCTTAGCGTATGAGACTCTGAATGCTCCCTCCCATATCACCGGTCTTTCTTACATATCTGTCAATATTTGCATATTTACCATCTCTTCCCGGAAGGCCTGCTAGACCTGGCGGACCCGGGGGACCAGGTGGACACGAGCAGGATTGCGGTACCAAAGCAGGTCGGGTGCCGGAACCAACTTCATTGTATTCATGACTGTTACTATCCCCTTCGAGATAATCGATATCCCCACGAACGCCAGCTAAACCAGGCAATCCAGCTTGGGCCCCAATATCGCGTGGCGTGGTACTATGACAGATACGGATAACAAATAAGTCTGGGAATTCTGCACACGCTGTCGAATCAGACAACAAGGTCTTCCATTGTTACCATACCTGGTCGTGGTACGTCGGCCTCCAGGTCGTGTGACTCTTCCTCCTGGTCTACTTGTGGTGGAACCCAACCGCTGACTAGACGAGAATGACAATAAAGAACCATTATTTCATCTGTCGGCTTCTCTCTTTTTTCTTTCGCTCAAGTCGGCTAGCGTTCTTACTTTAGGCGAGAACCCCCAGCGTTAGTACCATTACCCTGGCCCACAAATGGACGTCCGGGTCGAATGGGGCGCCGTTGCGTTGAGTCCTGGGTCGTTTCTGACGAGGGCGTTCGCAACACTTTGATTTCCAGGGTTCTGAGTCGGCTCTCAATTGTGCTTAATGTAGAGCAGTTGAAACACTCTGTGAAATGTAATACAGCATAAACACACAAAATGCTCAGTACGCCCCCTTTCCATGCGAAAAAAAGTAATCAAATAAAAAGAGATGTGTGAAATGTTACCAGTATCGCAGTTGGGCCCGCTGAAGCCTGGGCAGCAACGGTACTGTAATTCCGACACTGTTTTATACGACGTGACGTAGCGAGTTCGCTCCTTGGTGCGGGTACTAAGAAACAGAAATTAGTACCTGGACGATTTATGTGCCATGAGGTGCACTAACCATACTTCGCCGGTACATCCTTCTCTCTTCCATAAGGGAGTATTTTTTCTTATGCGTTCCGTATAAGTTTCTGTCCCGTTCGGAACTTGGCAGGTGATTGTTTTGGACACGGTAAATGAACACAGGTTCCTACGCCCCCATGTAAAAAAATAAATAATACAAAGTAAATAAATAACACCTCCAAAGAATGAATAAGAAATCAAATACATTCTGAAAATAAAATCTAATTCAACAATAAATAAAAGAAAATGAAAAAAATAAAGAAAATGACTGGTAAAAATTAAATACAAACTAGATATATAAAACATAAAAACAAATAATAAATAATAAAGTAGAAATAAAAATGAATAAGCAAAATAAAAATTAAATAAAGCAAAAAATACATGTACAATTAATACATGTGCAACATGTATATACATAATAATACACGAACCAGAACACAAGAAAAAAAACTGTAGTCAATGGATTGGGGATGGGGGCACGGGTGACATCATAACGGCAAGAAAGGAATGACAAACAACTAATGGCCCTGGTCAACAGCGTTTAAAGTACAAACGACGACGCCCGAAAGTAAACTGCACGGACGTGAGCTGAGGAGATTCTCGCGAATAAGCCTTTTTCGCCACATGAACCACAATAAATCACGGCCTCCTTTTATGCACCTTTCTGAGCAACTTCTTTTTTTTCCCCGTTGCTGGCGTCGAGCACGTTTGAATGAATTAGAGAATCTACAAAGCTTCTTAGCCTTTGGCACACCATAATAGTCTTTAATAAGCCTCAACTATTATAACTTCGTAACTTTTATGATTCTAGGTAAGTGTTTGTCCTCATGCCTTAGAAGGACATAACGAGATAACCATCGTACATCATCTATGGCGTAAGCAAGTTGGACTCGCGGCAGACATTCCGCATTCCTCGTTGCATTAGTGTCAATTTTCCGCAACATTTCCAACCATGTGTTGAGCACGGTACCCGTTGCGAGACAAGGTCAATCCGCTGATGGAAGAGAATTTGCATATCACGATTTTGCCTTGGCATGCAGACAGAAAAGAGCACCAGAAAACACCTTTTTTCCCCCTCTGACTCCTTTAAGACGTAACTAACTCGCCAGTACGACCAATAGCTCGCCTGATTTGGGCAATGCTTTTTGGCTTTCGGTACTGGCTGGACAGCTCGTTGATCTCCCTCACCAATGCCTTGTAAATCGTTAATGTAATTCATGGTCGCATGATTAGAATAAATCTGTCACTACGTTATAACACCAAAAGCACGAGGACTTTATGGCCCGTCTGCTCCCCATAACACTTTTCTGTGTCGTTAAACTCGTAGCCTACTGGAAATTCTCCTTCGATTAAGCCTCATCAAGTCTAACGTCAAATGGTCCGCAAGCAAATCAAGGTTTACAGCGCCATAAAACCCGTAGAGTGTGTGATAATTTGCATGCAAAGTGCAGCATGTAAAGAACCTGCTGTTCGCTTTTCGCTGTTGCTGGCTGAGTTTGCCAACACACACGGAACACGACAGAAAAACGAACACGGCTCAAGCTTGGGGAGAGTGGCAACGTTTCAGAATACCTTGGGTTCTTGCTATACCTCTACACGGTGCCTGTGTAACGAAGCAATCAAGCGGAGCAACGGTTTATAGCTCCAAATGGGAAAATTATCCGCCGCCACGACTCGGCCTGTGACTCCACCCCTTCGCTCGCACCGTGCTCCTCCATGTCATGGCCCCCCGAACATGATGAATAGCTTCGTCGAAACAAATTATAGTCCAATCAAGTTAACAGGACTAATTAGAATGACGGATGCCAGAAAGGCTGCCATCGATTTGTTTTGACAGCGAAAAGAGGCGAAGCTTGTGGCCAAGGTGTACAAGTTTCTGAAGATCGGGAGCCACACGATCACGATGGGAATCGGTCGTTGTCAGTCTCTCTCTCTCAAGTTGTCTGGTCATCGGACATCGTCTGACCCTTCTAGCTCCATTTGCATATCAACAGTCTCATTTGCATACTGGTAACTCTGTTGCCTTCGCTCTGGTCTTCTATACGCAAATCAGTGAGAACAATCGGCATCCGTGAAAATACGAAGGCCACGAAGCGGCCGAAGCGAATACGGATCAAAATTAACTATCAAGCCTTTTTAAGCCGCACTGGGGGCAGGTATATGCCCCAACCTTTTCGATTGGCATTCTACAGCCTCCTGTTCCACTATGGAAATAAAAAATGGATCGCTTAGCCACTTAGGGTAAGGGAAAAAAAACAGGCAGCTTCACTTTGAGATGCTTACCATATCTACTCAAATATTAATCAGGTCGGGCTTTTGTTACAACACGTACTCATCTATAGGCGAGAACTGGCATTAGGAGTGCTGGGTTTTCCCCATTGAGGTCGTTTTGTGGGATTGTTTCTACTTGCGTAGCTTTATCGTTAGCAATGAAAGGGCACGGATGAAAGGATATCGGTTTTATAGAAAGGCGAAGAGGAAGTTTGGTGGTATGCTACCACAACGCCACCAAACTTCCTCCCTCGATAATGAAGTCATGCAAATGAAGACTCTAGAACGGTTATAGTCTTCATTTGCATGACTTCAGTATCAAGTCCATATAAAGCTTGGGAGAGAAAGGTACGGTGACCACACAAAATGACAGCACAGCTATTCCCAAACCATTGATCAAGCCTAAGAGAAGACGGCGCGACTGTGTGACTCAGCCAAAGTGATTATGCCAATATCTCCAACTTTTCTTTTCTCAAAATAAAACACAAAAAATAGTATACAACATTCTTAACGGAACCCCACTACCATAACAGATCCTTAAAAAAAGCGAGAACTGGAGAATGAGTATTTAAGAGTCATGTTCCAAAGTGGCAGATTAAAAAAAATGAAAAATCTCGCCGATAGCTTACGGACTCAGAAGAAGAGATTGCTTCACTGTAAAGCTAGTGGAGCGCATAGTTAGAACCACATGGCCCCCCTTTCCTATGTTCCAGTGCATTAAAACGCCTAGGAAAATCTAACAAATATACATCAGTACAAGTACGTAACGGACGTATTCAATTAATGGTTAGCTCCTAACCAAAAATGCTCTCCGAGGTCATAAAGGGCTGCAAAGTATACATTCTGCGTCTTAGGGCCCTATCCGTACCACCGGGTGCGTTGGAGCCGTAGTTTGAAAACGATTAGGGGTGAAGCCGCAAGAATAAAGCTAATGGACGAGTCGTGTTCTGTCCCAGGGCATTTACTACCGTCCACGAGTAAAAACTTTTTAACGAGACATTTCAACTTCCGGAAAAGCCGCCCCCGAAAAAAATAGAAGCAAGAAAATGTTGCTCGTCGAGATAATGGGAAGCTTTGGACTGTGTTACACGTCAAACCGCCCATGAACCTTTAGTATTTGACTTGTAAGGCAGCGAGCAAAGAGTTGGTTCGCCCCGCATATATGGAGATGCTATACGGAGGCCCTTCACGGAGAGTCTTATTAGAGTCTGAGCACGTGTAACTTGACACCCTGAGCTGTGAAGGGTCCATTAAGTTGCATGTGTGTTCCGTTACATGCAAGGCATTGCCAAGTGTCTTGACAGCCCATAAGTTTACCCTGTCTCAATCCTTTGTGGCCCACATTAACTCCCGCATTGGAGAGAGACAGCAGTGATTTCTCAAACCCACCACACGCGAAACGCATTCCAAATGCACCAGTCCCGGGAGTGTGAAGAGGGGACATTCAATTCATTACCGTCGATATTCTACTAACTCGTACCAGCAAATGGATACCTTTTAAGGCCTCCGTGTACCCCCCCTCTCTATATCGGGAATCTACATTGGGAATTACACGGCAACTGTCGTGAACGATTTCGTCAACACCATAATATATTACAACATCCTTGGAAACCGGGTTTTAGTTCGTAACAAGGAACACGACAGATAGTTCCACACATCGTGGCCATGGTTTTCACGTATACAAAAGTATAGAAAAAAGACATCTACATTTTTTGGGGAAAAAAACTGTAAGATTATTTATTTAGAAACGTATTTTCTATGTAAAACTTTTTATGCAAGTACTCTTTCATGTAATTATTTTTAATGTAAATACTTTTAATGTAAGTATTTTTAATGTACGTAATTTCTGACAAATGGAAATACTTTATAATGAACGCAATTTTTGTAAACTGCAAACAGATGTTTCTGTTGAGAAGTATTTTTAGATTTAATTATTACATTGCTTTTAAGTATAATCTCTTTAAAATGTAAGGCTCTGGCTTGTAGTTCGTGCAAATTTTGTTGTGCAAATCTTTATGATCCATGAAATCGTGTTGCCGCAGTCGTTCACGATGTTTCAGGATGTTTAGCTCCTAAAGTGTGCTACCGCAAACTCTACCCAAAATTACTGAAGGCATTTTTTGAAAATGTGTCATCACTAGATTCCAGATATTACGAAGTAAAAGACCATAAAAAAATGCTAACAGTAAATGTAATTTTGTATGTAAACTGTGAATCGTAATTTTTTTAAGTGGGAATCTCCATCGATCGATTGCCGGATTATTGGAAAATTTAGGTAAATTGCGGGAATATAGTAAAATCTCGCCATAACGAACCTCTTTAGGAACAAAAACGGTTCGCTATACAAGGAATTCCTTATATCCGACGTTTTTTTCTGCACATTTAAATAACCCGGCCACTCGACTCCTCCTTAATAGCTAACAATACATTAGTAAACGCTTCGTTAAAGCGAATTTTTACTACATCATCTGTTACAACCCATTAAATACCAAAAAATAATTTTACTTAAATACCAGTATGAATCTATAATGTACTACACAAACAGTATTATGAATGTTGTACATTTCGAATGTTTAGACAAATGCAGGATTAGGTTTTTAAATGGTTCAAGACCAATATGAACGTTAAGCTGTCCCACATCCCACATACCTGTGATGGAGCTTAACTTTTCTCACATAACCGGATCGGATTAGGTCTGTCTTTCAGACGAGTATCGAATTAGCAAGCGAGGTTATCTCCAAACATCTCTAAAGCTACGTTATACAGGCTGTTCTCTGGAAAAGTCATCTTTCTAATGACACTGGAAAATTTCTCTGCTAAAATGCAACGCATTTCCTGTGAGAAACTCATAACTGACATGGGCTGTTGTGATCCTGTGCATTTAACATGACTTGGGTTCTTGTTCCCCTCTAAAAGGACAACAGGATTCTGATAAGACATCTTGTCTCCTCGTCATGACGGTTTCTTAAATATACGTAGGTAAAATCTCATTTTTTGTTGCACTACACTCGTCGTCCTCGCCTATAGTGGTCTCTCCTTTCGCTCCCGGTGTTTCTTTTTCTATCCTTTTTTCTTTAATAACCAAGTTCGCCTTTAGTAAAGGAGGTAAGCTCATGCGTTGCAAGTCGGTGGAGACCGGTCCTTCAGATTCACGATGCCTGACTTGTAATTAATTGTCTACAGGCGGACCGGGTTTGTGCGTCTAAGCCAATATAAGGGATATTAAACTTTATAGCTGCCTTTTCCAGCTGTCGCATCTGAACTACACGGATCGAGACATGGAGCCATGAGCAAATGACACTGCTAGAGATGTAAACTTTTGTGGTTGACAAACGAAAAAAAAGGAGCATTCGTAGGACGAGCGTCACCGGCCATGACATATTATTCGAAACGACTGAGTGAATTGGAGAATAACAGCTCAGCGCGGTTTTGCGGCTGTACGAGTGTTTGGAAATAGTCCCTGTGCCTGCCAGAACCCAAAAATTCCTATGATCTCATCAAGGGCGTCTGTGACATTTGAGTGTTACAAAAGTGTGTCTAGTGCTGCACGGCTCATTAGTTGAAGAGACTGGAATTTTGTCAGAAAACCACACGGTCTCCGACTTACGGAGGGGAAGCCAATTATGGTACAAATGACTCTACGGAACTGAGTGACAAACTAGATACAGATGGAAGTGTGAAGGGAAAGCTGTACTGTCGCTCGCAATTCAAGCTATCTGCCAACGACCTTCATCAGCATTTGGCCTACATAGAGGAACCCAAAATGCCTTGCATCAGGAATCCAAAAAGAAAGAGTTATAATCAGCCATAAACACACTCCTGATCCGGAAGAAGGGGCAATTCTATCACATTAACAGTAGACATCGCAATGTCAATTCCCCCAACAAAAACCTTTCCAGTCGCAATCCTTTTTTATTTATTATTTTCGTAGGTTTAATCAGGACAAGTTTTTGTCCGATCTAATGCCGGGTGAACAACATGTCCCAGACAGAGGTAATTCCCCAATTCGCTAAACGTGAGATGCATAACCAAGTAGCGAGGCAGGGCCACGTATGTCAAGACACGAAACTAAACACGACGCCAAACACAAGTGTAAGTTCCTGTCTGACAAGTACACGATGTTTCAACTGCTATGTTTCCAATGAGGCAGAATCATTCCTCTTTCTATCTGTATGTGTATCACGTACAGATATAAGGCGTTACGTTGGCTATAAATTACAGATTTATAACCTTTAACCTATATTTATAGTGCACTATTTCGAATGTAATGATACGAGTTCTAACGTTAAATACAGCAGTTTTACTTTTATTTTTGATTAAGTATTTATTTATTTTTGAAAAAAATGTGCCGAATTCTTTCCCTTTCTGCACTTCTTTCGCTAACACGTCAGCTCACCGGCTCGAAGATACCTGATCTTCGCAATGACTCGGTTGCCTTGTAGAAAAACAGCGTAGCGAAAAGACAAGCGGCTTTTGCCGCTCGCGGAGTCAAGCGTACGATCTCGTTACACATCCTCCTCGGAATAGAAACTAAGAAAGGCAGAGCAGGACCATGTTTCGCACGATCGTGAGACTTTTCAACACCCCTCCTCCGGCTCCAGTCATAAAGTGAGCTATGGGGTGTCGATGAATGATATAAAGCCCCTTGCTGCGTTGGGGAAACCGTTTCTTTCGATTACACGAAACACAGCCTTTTCGTTCGCCCTAGCCATGACTGTTGTGATCGCCGGAATCGGATTCCGAGAGAAAAGAGAGCCTGCATATGCGGACTGCCATAACTCGTCGGCTTGTTATGCATCGTACGTAGTTGGTTTCGGTAGTTCCTTTCATGCATGCTAATGCCCTGCTTGGCACCGTAGCTCCAAGCAGTTTTTGCACCTGGACTTTGACTATGAGAGACAACACGAAAAAAAAACAAAAAAAATCTCGTCCCGAAAAGTTTACCTGACAGCTCATATACATGAACCACGCATCTAGGAACACATTTCTACGGAGAAAATTTTCAAGGCGCCTTCGCTTTAACGCCGTTGACTCGCAAGCGCTTGTTTTTAAATGAAATACCACACAGTTGTCCTAACTCTCGAACCCGGTTTGCGAGTTTCAAATATAGAAACGTAGCTCGTAGAAAAAAAATATAAAGCCGGCTTAGCACTTACCCATTCCTCACCCAGGCGACGGTCCCATGCACTAAAAGGGCGATAATCCACACCTTGAAAATCATTGTTAAGGCAGAGCCGGGAAAGGCTTCTGCTGGCCTTGCCGCACAATGGAGACTACCGCAAAAATGGCGAGAAGCGCGGATTACTTTCCAAGGGAACACAACAGGCGGAGTCGCAGCAGGCTTGTGTTGTCTGCGCGGTGCCACGCCACCGATAATAGGTCAATGATGTGAATAGTCGAATGACGATACGCTTAGAAAGCCCAGCTTTTTGAAGGTCTGGAATGTATTGGTTACACGACCTTTTCAAGACAACTTGGTAAGTTCCTGACTGGGTACAAATCACTCCCTTGGCTGGCTTCTAAGCTGAACGAGTTTGCACTGTTAAAAACGACAGAATTCTTGCACTTAAATGGACTAAACGTGTACCTTTAGAAGTGAGTGCTGGCAAAGTTCCCAAGATCATTGCTACAACAAAAGAGAACAGAGAAAAAGAAGATGAAAGCACGCGTTACATAGAGCTCTCGTGACAAATTAAAAGCGTAACCTTAGACAAAATGCATCATGAAACAACAGATCCACTTACGGGTCCATCGTTAGATCACACCGCAATTCCAGAGATTGAGAACCCGATGGCAAGACAAGATAGGACGCGCGCCGCTAGAGACGCCTAAGCACACAGCACTCAGGTCCGTGGTTAGACCCCGACTGCAGCTCCTAGGGCAGCTACCAGTTGCTGTTATGGGACGTTGGCTGTTGCAGCCTAGCTACTCCCCCCAGCCGGACCAGCCTAGCGCGTTACTTCGTTGCAAGATTCCTTAATCGGCAGGAGGAAAATGAGCTACTAGACGCAAGATTAAATTTCACGCAACCTAAACTACCTCCATATTTCTTTTTCTGCGTGACAAGTAATGGCATCACAGAGCCTCTCGTCCCCCCAGAAGTAAAGTTATTATTTCCGAGAACAAGTCATGCAGCGCGACAGAAAGCAGAAACTATACATCTTTGTTTACACACCCCCGTCTTTGCACAGCATCCTATTCAGGAATCCTGGGCTTCAACAATACGTTCGTTATAGGAAAACTGATCCCCGTGGAAAAACCCAAACTTTCCTGCAGATTTTTTTTGGACTTTTTTTTCGGAGGGTTTGGGCTAAGCCGGGTGATTGAAAAGATAATGAATGACAATGCATGTAGGAAGTGCGTCAACGAGATATTCGATGGTTTATATCAAGGACCCGTGCGGGAGTAAAAGGTCTCGGTGTGTAGCTCCAACGCGGTCGCTTCTCAGGATAGACTTTCACGACCTCTGTTTATTGGTTCGTGCCAGCGCCGGCTAGCATCTCTTTCTACCCTGCGTTGCTGTTGAAAACAATGACCCCAAGTGGTAAAAGCGGAACCAAGGCAGAGCGTCTAATGAGGAATCAAGAAGCTGTATATATACACGTATACGTAGAAAAAAAGCTAATAATAAAAAAGGGTCGATCCAAAGAAGTATCTCAATCGGGAATTACAGAAAAAGAAGTGGGAACATACAACATGAAGACGCAGCATTTTCTCCATGATTGCAAAAGCTTGCTTCGGCGTCTAGACTGGAAGTCGCGACACGGATGACGTCAAAGTGCACGATCAACCATAAGTAAACCCGATTCGCTTCTTCAAACTTCAACAATGTTTCTTTACACTGGACTCAACACGCCTCCTTCGCGTTAGCAGCTCACATGGATTTCTCATTAGTGCTCTGTCGCCTCCGATTTATTTAGTGACATGACAATTATTCACGTGTAAGACAAAAACTTGCCCCTTTCTGTCAACTATGGGTATACTTAACTTGTCAACTTTATAGACAGTAATCTAGGGTCATTTAGACAATGTTTCCAATGCGTCACGTTATGTGAGGGTTTGTCACTTCCTTTTAGGATCAGACTGGCGTATGGGGCGGCTCTGTACTGAAGAACGGAGCGGAATCTTGTACGAGAAGGTAATGGCACACGTTGCAAACTTTGTTGGGCCTACGCTGAGGTCCACTATATACAGTTTTGCGGAGACAATCCGCGCAAAATATATGGCCACAGTGACGACAATGGTGCTTTGGGAGAAAAAAGGGCAGAAACATTAACATTTTTAAAACCAAGAATGCTTCTTAGGCACCAGGCTAAGGACATACCTTTCTCTTGGTGACTGAAAACGGCTGCTTGCATTCAGAGCAATCCTCAACGTCATCTTCATGCTGCCAGCGTAACTCTTTTTCAGACTGTCGTATGCGCTCTAACTGCACCTACAAAAAATCCGTATTACTTTCCCAGATGCGTCGCCTTAAGACAAGCTTATTTACCTGCAGCGACTGCGAAAGTTTCACAAAATCTCTCTGAACGGTTTCGCTTGTCTCCATATCCGCCTGGAGGGACGCTACTTTGCTTCGCATTTGTAGTACCTCTTGTTCAGCTTTGGCCTTTTTTTTATAAACCGCAAACTGAATGTCTTTTCTATATTCTAATGGGATATGAATCACGTACCTTCCCTTCACAAACTTCTCGATAACTTCTTTCTAGCTCGTTTAGCTTCGCCAAACATTCGTGTAGTTTCTTTTCCAATTTTTGTTTCTTGCTACATTCATCTTCCAATTGGGTTTGGACGCTTCTCAAAATACCCAACTCTTGCCTAAAAGTTACAATTACCTCACTGCAAAATCAGTTTTTGGTTGCATTCCACCTTAGATGATCATTTTCGCCAGTTAACGAGTCCTCTAATTGCTCTTTGGCTTGCTGTTCCGCGAGAACCTGATCTTTCAAAAACAAAAGTTGGGATTTCAGCTGGTTCTCAATTGCTTCTTTGGCAACTTTGGCAGCGATCAGATCTTCCCGCCATTTCAGCAACAAGAATTGCATATCCTTATTTAAATAAACATAAGGGAAAAAAATAACGACTTGCAAAGATATAACTCATGTACAACATTTACTTGGAGATTGTTGGGAAGGTTAATGATCTCGTTTTGCAACTCTTCTGCACGGACACTATGCTTCCCGACTAGGTCTTCATTTTCCTGCTGAAGCCTGCAACGACTCATGTGCTGTACAGCTTGCTTGGCAATAAATAACGTATTACTCATACCTGACTAACTCTTTATTGACCCTTTCCCTATCATAGGTCAACTCTTTCAAACTTTCTTGAGCCTGCTGTCGGTAGTCGCGATATAGCTGTTTCGCTTCGGTTAGATTTCGCTGCAACGTCTCGGTTTGACTGAATAATGAGGTGACCTGTCCAAAATCGTCTTTAAATGTCTGTGCTTATAAAAAGCAGAATTAGAAACCTGTTTCTCGTAATCCTGCGCAACTTCGGTCCATTTGGCCTCCATGTCCTTGACTAGCTGAGTCATACCAGCTAAGTCTTGGCGAGCTTTGTCCAAATCTTTTTGCATTGCCTTTGAAAGCTTGTCCATTTTGGTTGCATCTTCTTGGGCTCTTTGAAGCTGAGCCTCATAATTCGCGCACATCGAGCAAGGTTGCGACACGGTCGTCTTGTTGTCAAATGATTCGTCCTGGAGGTGCCACAGATCATCATTTGTCGGTTGGGTGAGTTCCATAAGTCCTAGACATGCCCAACGAATCTTGTTGGTGTTACCTGGCTTTGGTGGAGAGCACAACACATTTACCTGTCCAGCTGTTTGAATTAGACATAGGTGTCTCCCCTAACAAAGACATCGTGTCCTCACGCACTGAGTCATGCAGCGACTGACCGTTTATATTAAACCACGCCTGCTTTTCAACCACATTTTCTTCGCTCATCTCTAGGTTGACAAGATTAGGTGGAGATTTGGATAAAGGTACGACACGCTCATCAACTCGGTTGGGAGAGTTTTCACGACTTGCTCCCTATGAACCCCAGCTGTGTTTTATTTCCGAGACTCGAATGGTTAAAAGACAAAGAACAGCTTACCATCTTGCTAGGTGTGCTCGTGGGGGATTTCCTCTTCAGAACAGGTGATATCCGGTTAAAAAGCGGGGATAAACTTAGCTTCTCCTTCGCTAGCGACAGCTTGTCTTTCATGCTCACCGGGGTTTTATCACTGTCCGTTTTAGCTTTCGAGAGCTGCTTCATTTCTATTTGACACACCTTTGAAACAGGTTATCTTTTTTTGCGCACTTTTACCAGAATATTGATGCAGTTGTTCAGGGGTTAAAATGGCCTGTAACGACAAAAGCTCTTGGGCGTGTTCACGCTGCGATTCCAGAAACTGATCGTTTGCCTGCTGCCATGTCCTTCGTAGCTCTCTATGTGCTCGTCGCTCTTGCTCGAGGTGACGGCACACTTCTTGCATTTGAGTTCTAAGAGTTAGGATGCGAGCGAGTTAATGTAATTTTACAGACATTATGGATCAATAACATTTACTTTAGCCTGTCTCTATCCTCCTGTAATACTGTCTTCTGCGTGCGTAGAATAGTGACATACATTTCCAAGTCAGCCCGAGAGGACTTCTCAGCTTTCAAATTACTGCTCACTTCATTCAACTAAAAGAACAAATATAAGAGTTAATTTATGCTTTAACGTAAAGCAAAATGCTTGTACTTTCTCATCAAGCTGTGTTAGCACATCGGGTAAAGGAGTTCCTCGTAAAATTGCACCTAACGCTTCGGAATTCTTCACCATATCAGTCTGCGTGGATACAGTTTTATCACGGATATAAAATTCCGAAAAAGTTTCCTACTTGCATAGCTTCGTGCATTCGTAATTGATCATCTGCTGTTCGCAGCTTGTCCTTTAAAGCCTTGATTTCCTCTTCCAGCGGTAGAACTAATGATCGCAATACTTCCACATCCTCCTGAGCCTATGCGAAATGGATGTATGACAACAATATGTGAATCTTATCTGTTTCGCTTACTCTTCTCATGCTGTTCTCCAAATTATCGTCAACCGAGGGTGAAGAACTTAATGCCATCGTTGCTTTCCGTGCTAAAGTTTTTGTTACCGTAGTTAATACATTAGATCCTTCTTTATCCTGAGCCTTTAGTTCCTGAACATTGTAACCTCGTTAATAATTGCTTTTTTAAAGGGCTAAAAGTGTAATATACTTGGTTTTCGTTCTCAAGCTTCACGACTATGCTTTTTAAGCGACGAATTTCTGCCTCAAATCGCGATTGCGTCGAACGAACTGCTTCAGTAACATTTTCTATGCAAAATTAAGATAAGAACAGTGTTATGTTTGTGAACTATAGATTTGTACCTCTCATAAGCTGCTGAAGCGTAGCAATTTCTTCTCTGCATTTCCGTCTTTCGGAATCTATACTATCTTCCAGCGTGCATTGGGCAACCATAACCAAGCTTCTGGCTTCATCAAGCTCAATTCTCAAGCGCACATTTTCTTCTTGACATTTTTTTGATTCCGTAACTTGTTCTCCTTCAGAAGGTACTGATGGTTGCTCTTTGTCTTGTCCGGCAGTAGCTACACTATTAAGGCTAGACCGAGACGTGCAACGAACAACCAAGACTGCGTCATCAACTTTGTTGCTTGATTGTTCCCTGACATTACCTAAAACCAAAGAGAATTGATTACAAAGCTTCAAAGCGACACACGATAACGTACTCGATCCATGGACTACGGAATCCAATGTCTCTTCTTCCGTCGAAGAATCTTCGCCCCATTCTCGTATATGCACAGAGGAATCCATTAATAATGTCTACCGAAGCAACTACAGAAACTTGGCTATTTTCAATAAGTACACACAGCAAAATAGGGTAGGAGAATGAATATTTTGTTCACAACATGGTCATACTTGTTTGTCATCCAAAACAAATCAATATACAGCATTGCCAGTTTCATTTTAGTCGAGACACAAGATTGAAAGTAGACGCCCGCAACTTGTCAAAATAAAATCCTATGTTGCGAAATTATAGGTGTCGTATGTAGGTTTGTCGTTTGTAGCTACTGATGTAGGCGAATAAGTTTTAAATGTAGTTGACGCTACTTGTGGTAATTTGAATCTTTCCTGGAATACGACGCAGAAGCTAATTCATCCAAATTATAAATACGAAAGCTATGACGACCACGAGGATATTATTAATATTTAATGCATGTATTGCATTATACAGTTTTCGTTACAAAATTATTACTCATGCCTGATTCACCTAGCTTCAAAGCGCCATTATTTTCGACTCGCTCGAGCATAGCTTCTTGAGATTACTATGAAGTCGCGTTCGAACTAGGCCTTCTTTCCGACGATCGTACGCGCAATAAGCTCTTTCATAATTTCATTGCTGCCACCGTAAATGGGTTGTACGCGAGCATTTACGTAACTCTTAGCAATCGGCGTGTCCGCCAAATAACCTGATCCTCCATGTAGCTGGACACAATCATATGCAATAGTGTTTTCCAGATCAGATGTCCTGTTTGCAATATAAAATAAACAATTATTGTAAAAATCGTTGTACTTTAAAGTATTATCGTTGTACTCTAAAATATAAATCGTTGTACTTTAAAATATCTAGAACTTACCAATATTTTGCCATGGAAGCCGTGGCTGAATCCAAAGTTCCGGACGCATGTTTTAAGATGCACTGATCTACAAAAGCTCGCGTAATGCAGATTTTTGTTTTCATTTCTGCCATTTTATGTTGGACCGTCTGTTACAGTGCGGAAGGAAAAAATTTTATTACACGTTTCAACGAAGTCTAATTCAACGTTACTTGAAGTGCAGCAAGAGGCTTGCCGAATGCTTTTCGGTTTAAGATATAGTCCCTGGTTATTTCAAACATGAGTTCGGTATGGGCAAGTCCATGTACGGCAATATTTAAACGTTCCTGTGGCAGTTGTTGCATCAAATAAAGGAAGCCTCTGTTTTCTTCTCCTATGAGGCAACTGGCAGGCAAACGAACATCATCGAAAAACAAGGCAGCTGTATCCTACAAAAGCCACATTTAGAGGATTTGAACCTTTAATTTTAAAATTCATCATTACTGAAGCATGAAGCCCCATCTTCTTCATTAGCCATCCTTTACGAAAGCCTTCACGAGTCACATCAACAAGGAAAAGTGACATGCCGTAAGCTTTGCTCTTTGCATTTTTATCGGTGATGGCAGCCACAAGTACAAGGTCAGCTAGCCATCCGTTGGTGATGAAAATTTTTGATCCATTCAAGATGTAATCCGAGCCGTCCTTCTTGGCAAAAGTTTTCATACCCTGCAAATCGCTACACAATTACATTTAGATAACATCTGGCAATCGTTGTTAATAAATACCTTCCCGCGTCTGGTTCTGTCATAGCAATTGCACTGACGATTTTTCCTTCAGTTAAACCGGGTATATAATTTTTAACCTGTTCGCTGCTTCCGTAATGAGATATGTATGGCATGACAATATCCGAGTGGACGCTGAATGCAGGTCCACTTATACCTGCATAGCTCCTGGGAAATAAGCAAAATCAGTAAGGAAATAAAACAAGCTCCTGCTTCCTCTACGTACTGCTCTTCCATGACGATAGCTGCATCTAAATAGGTTCCTCCAATTCCTCCCTTTTCAGCTGATGTATTAACACCCAACAAACCTTGCTCACCAGCTTTGTTCCAAATGTTCTTATCTACAAAACCTTCTGCTTCCCATCTATAGACCATATCTTATCTTATATTAGCTGCCAAATCAATGAGTAGACAAAATACTTGGCGGAGTGTGGTTGCATTTCATTCCTAAAGAATTTCCTTGCAGCTTCACGAAACGCATCATGATCGGTGTCAAATATGGAACGAGTACCAATATCCATCAAATTAGCAGCTTCACTGGTAGTCGGTCTGTTCACCGAATCCACACACAATAAATTTGTGTTGTGAAACTGCCGGCTGTTACATAATCGAAACATTGAACAGGGTTTTAGTCGCAAAATACGTAATAATTTACTACTGTATACAAAATTATACCTGATTTTGCTTTGAGCAATTAAAGAACGGATAATCTGGCTTCGTAGTAACGCCATTGTTAAAGGATGCAAGCGAACGAAATTTTGTACTGAGCTGAACCAAGGCTGACCCGAAAGTAGAAACTAGGTAAACACGTAAACAAGACGACTCAATCTAGGCAAGTACGACACAGATATGGGTTCGTGACGTCAGAGGATACTTTGGCCCCCGCACTCGTTATAAAAAGTTATGTTAAATTACATAACCTCGTCTTCTTATCAACAAGCTAGCATCTTACAGATTCGAATGGTCGTAAAATCGTACACATTACTTGGCGATTTTCGCCAGTAAAGTTAGTGCTCGTAAAAAAAACGAAACCAAAGCAAGTTGCCCTATTTTAACTACACGGCACTTGCGTGAGTGGCGCACTTACGCAAAACCCACGTAGCCTATAGCCAGAGCTGCATATCGCTCGTTTTGAAACGAGCGTGCTCGCTCGCGCGCTCGCTCGCGCGCTCGTCTCGAAATAGGCGAGCGCGCTTGCTCTCCGCTCGCGATTTCAAAAAAAGAGCGCGATCGCTCGCGCGCTCGTCTCGAAATAGGCGAGCGCGCTTGCTCTCCGCTCGCGATTTCAAAAAAAGAGCGCGATCGCTCGCGCGCTCGTCTCGAAATAGGCGAGCGCGCTTGCTCTCCGCTCGCGATTTCAAAAAAAGAGCGCGCTCGCGTATATTTTTTTTAAAAATACACCTATGTAAAACTACATAAAATAAATAAGTGAATAAAACGTAATTAAAAAATAGAAAAATGGTAAGTTAAAAGATAAAAAGAAAGCACTATTGTTTGATTCCATTTTTCATACGGTTTAGATCTTAACTGGCTGTTACAGCGTACGGTAGTTAATTTAGACGTTCCCGTTTTTGTTTGTATGCAGTGCAACTAAAATTGTTCATTCTTGTCCTGCTTTCAGCGAACTTTGACGCATATGTTTTCCGCCTTCCTTTGAAGAAATGAGTAAATATGTTGAACTTGAGATTTTTTTAAGACTCATTAGCTAGCAGAAAGCTTTGGCCTAGGCTGTTGATCAACAAGAATAGTAAACAAGTTCATCTTCATTTTAAAGGAACTAATTATAGTTTCACGCATTATTAAAAACTCAGCTCGGTTTCATTCAATTGCTTTATTCAGCTTATAACTGAGTGTTGTTGTTACAACGTTGTTGATTGTTTTAACCTAAAACGGGCCCAAAATTGATTTTAGAAAATGACCGCACTTCATTTCAGTAACAAAATTAACGACGACCAGAATCCTTTTGAGCCTTGTTGGCTTTTCTCATAAGACAATAATTAAATTCACACAAGAAGATAATTGCAAAGTCGAAAGTGGTGTCTGTGCAGGGTTTATAAATGTCTTTAGTACGCGTATTAACTGCATGGTGGAGCCACTATCACGAGCGCGCGCTCGTTTGTCTGCGCTCGCGCTCGCAAAATAACGAAACGAGCAATCGCGCTCATCGCTCGCGAAAATTCGAGCGCGCTCGCGAGTGCGCGAATCAGGACATCGATTTTAAAAATCAGGACATCGATTTTAAAACAAACCTTTGGAGGGGTGCTCTAACTTGTCAGCTACATAAAAGTAATTTTTACTTTATTTTTAGGTACATATTATGAGTGGTACAACGAAATGAACAGGACCCCTTTCTTACAAAAAGTGCCTAAAATTTAGTTTTTATTTATTTTTTCAAAAACAGTTTAACATTTTTCGGCAAATATTTCCCCATGTGAGCTTCGTCGTATCACTAAGTGTGCAATTTTATTCAGAACCAAAACTTTCGTAGTTCATTAGTAATGATTTTTGTACGGTTTGTCCTACGTATGAACTGTCCCATCCCTCCTCTAACACTCAATTGCAAAGCAGTCTGGTGTAGCATAATCAGTGATTTGAAACATTAACAAAGAAAAGGAGAATTTCCTGAGTGTTTGGCGGAAGAACTTTGCGTTGCACTTGATACTGCAAGCACAATTTGTAGATTTTTGGAAACAAACGGTGGCACACTGTATGAGTTTTTTGTTTTACAGAATTACATGTAGGTTGTAGCTCAGAAGAACGCTAAATAGCCTGTAATTACCTATTATTTTAGTGAAAACAAGGCTAGTCGTACTGCTATTTAAAACCATAATACAGATATATCACTATGCTTTGTAAACTTCATTAGTGTTTTCCGGCTTGATGTAAATGCAAGCCGTGATATAAAGATATTCCGCTTACAACGATAATTCCAGTCCGGTCCCGAGTCCATCGTTATAAGCGGACTCCACTGTATAAACAACTTTTTGGGACTGTTTCTAAGTAACGATCATAAATTGGTGATTGAAGTCCACTGCATTAGACTAAAATTCCTGTCGTAACATCGCAACATAGGAGGACGACCGGTCCAGGCGATCTATCCAGCCGTATAGGAAGACGTTCGATTTGCAAAGATAACGGCATTGGACTATCGGTTAACTTACTACAACTGACTTTCCTCAGATGGTCCCAATTTTCATAAACGCAGGCATAATCCTTTCTCACGATTGTTTAAAGAAAGGAAGCTATACAACATATCGTTGCCTTCTTCACCGGGCTTAGCCATGTTTAGTTTACGATTTGGCATCATGGGCACCTTCCCATTCACTCATCCTCCATCCTGTCTACGGATTGACCCCTTGCTGCAAATGCAGTGTGCGCTGGTAACGCCACGGTTGTAAAAATTAAAACTGGATTGTTTGCGGCGCAGTCTGGAAGATTTCCGCATTTCACGCCGGGAGCCCGGTCAGCGCCTGCTTCCATCCTTTCTCGCCTTCGCAACCAAACGTGCGTTTATTCTTTGACATATCGCAAAACTTCTGTAAAATTGTCAATGGACAGCTCATGTTTCGCAACTCTCTGTATTATATATGGTTTACATGGCATTAATGTGGAGAACTTCACGGCAAAATTGTAGAAAAAATCGACTACGCAGAAAGGGAATCAAAACATAAACAGCAAGAAATGAAAAAGTAGCGTTAAGCGAGGTGGACTTCGTTACGACAAGCTTTAAGCATCTACTCACTAATTAAGCGGCTTCCGAGGCGTAAAAAAGACAGAAAGTTCAAGACAAGGAATGAACACATAGCCCAATAAATGTCAAATGGATGGATTTCACACGGCATCTTTAAAAGACAAGCGTTCTTTTTAGAAATCGTCGGAAAGGGATTCGTCAATGTGATCAGGATCGTCTTCAACTGCCAAAATAGCGAATTGATCTCTTATAGTGATCATCCGACCCTCAGCTTGGTTGATCAAAGCTTGTTTTTTTTCCATGATCAAGGCAATAATCCCCTCGGAATCTCTCTCACAAGCGTACAGTAATTCGGCCCGCTTTCGCTCAAAATCTAAGGGATTGTTGCGGTCAATCGCTATCATCTGGTCCAGTCTAGAAATATTAGGCATGATGAACTTGTTGGAGACTTTGGTGTAGGTATCAGCCATGCTGTGTACGAAGTAAGACGCTTGACTAGCCTTCATTGCTGATGTGTAAATTATGTCTAATGTGACCTTGTCTAACAAATCCAAATCCGTTCCGGTAGTCTGAATACTTTTGCTAAAATCGATCAAACTTTTGCTCATGATTACTTCGACAACGTTAGAAATAGAGCTGAAGAATAGAACGAGGCCCGACCAATGTTCTTTCAACTTCCCCAATGAGCTCAAACCTTTCTGCAAGAGTTCGATGGCTTGTTTGTAGTTGATCTCGCTGACTTTCAGGCGCTGCATGTCCGCTAATGCTTCGATGTGCTCCCTGTTAAGCTTAACCATCTCATCTCTCGCTTTTTCAGCGCTTTGTCGCACTTCCTTCAACCTCCCTTCGGCTGATTCCACATGCTGCTGGGCTTGCATTACTTCAATTTGGGATGCTCGGCCGGAAGTGGGTACATTGCAGGACATGTATGGCGTTCGCTGTGGTACGACAGTACCCATGGATGCAACCTTGTTGGCCAGCTTTTTTGCTTTCTTCCGATAAGTTTCAATCCCACTAATCATTTCTTGTGCTTTGCTAGGCGTATCCGACTTCAAAATCTTCTGCAAAGTTTTAATCATTTCGATACCTTCTTCACAGATTTCCTCAAGGGCGGGGCATTCGGAACTCTCATCAGCAATGTCTTGCAAAGTTTGGAGATGCGTCTTACCATCATACTGTTTCGAAAACACCCAAGATGACTTCTTGAAATCATTATTCGCGATCTTAGAAAGCATTGCTGCAACACTGGAAACATCTAATATCTTTTTGCGATGTTTCAGTAGGCATTCATCTTCTACGCATGGCGCCACCGTAGCAACAGAAGTGCTACTGGATGCATTAGAATGTAGCGTATTGGAATGAATAAGATCTTTGTTTAGACGAAACGTTAATATGTCTGCGACATTTTCAATCATATTCATTGCGAGGATTCTAAAGCCATCGGGCATTCGGTCTCTGGCTTGGCGGAGTTCATTGTGTGTTTCTTCCACCGTCTTCTCTAGGTTTTCTTTGTGCTTCTTCGCATCTTCTATCAATTGTTCAGTTACGGACTTCGTCATCTCGAGAATCTCCTTCTTCGTAGGAATTTTGTCGTTCTGTTGCTCCTTCAAACCTTTGGTAACAGTAACGGCTTCCAGTATCTCACCCGTAAGGCCAATCACCTGCTCAAAACTTTGCGTGACGGCCAAAGAAAGGCTCAAGCTTTGCTGCGCTGCTTCTCTGATCCTCTCCAATGGGGTAGGCAAAAATTTCGGAATCTGTTTCGCGTTCTTGGACATAAGGATCTTTGTTGCCTCCTTCATGTACGACGGGACGTTGGCTGCGTACAGTCGAACTTGATCCATGCTCGTATGAGCTTTCAGGAACGCCTGGTACCCTGAGTTGCTAACCTGAACCAGCGAGGCTCGGAAGCTCTCAGGATATTTCATGTATTTGTACTCCCTTCCTTGGCCAGATTCATCCAACCGGGAGTCAGACATGCTAGAGGCCACGACCATGAGATCTCCTTAAACGCTGATACCCAAAGGTGCTGGGCTGAGGAGTTGCTCCCAATTGAAACTGACCCATTGTCATCCGAAAATCGTCATACAACGCTGCTGGGCTCGAGACATTCTTGATCGCAACAGTCAACTGTTCGCCCTTTGTCACTGTAAGATAGCAAATATTATTTTAACCTTTGCTAGTTTAATAAATGGAAACTTGTCTTACATTCACGGCAGTCTTCGGTCGCCATCGTCGCTTTTGGGATAGTTTTTGCTTCTTGTATGTTTGTGTCACTTTCACTTCTACAGTATACAATATAAGTAACAAATCAGTTCTTTCGTTCGTTCGAAATGTTACACTCAAGATTTCGATTAAAACTGGCGAAAAGTCAATGTTCAGTGATGCTTAGTCATTGACTAAGGCAGAGAAGATCTCGATAAAAACTGACCGCCAAGTGGCAGCATTTGCACCATTTTTTTTTACAACCAGCGTGAGCATTTGCTCTTTGCGGCTTCTGTGTCAACAACGTCGAAGTTAGCTACAAGACGAGCAATTCACGATATCATTCTCAGAAATTCTCAATTCACGATAAAATTTCATTTCACGTTTCATCCTATATCTCAGAAGTTACGATAAAAAAGCTATAAAATGGTGCAAATGTTGCCAGTGGTAGTCAGTTCCGCACTTCCTAAACGCTAACAATCTCCCCACTACCAATAAGAAACAAAAGAAAAACAAACTAAGCGACAGTTGATCTCTTCCAGACGCTTGCTACTTGCGAAGGAGACCGTAAGTTGGAATCTCGCTAAACCAACGACCGCACCCAGCACTGTACCACATTACACAGCACAGTATAGGTATACCAAACTGGAAATACTGTACCCCCAGAAACTATTTTTTTTAATAGACGTCTGTACAAAGAAAATTGGAATCAAACGGACTTGTTCCTAGGCATATTGGACGGTGTTTGTAAGAAGTGCTTTTTTTGTATTTACTCTAGATGTTCTAAAAAATAATACCCAAAATCCCAGTCTCAAACGACGGGGAAGTTTTATTCCCCTCGCCTTTCGATTTTGAACTAAATATCCATTTGCTAGTGACGCCGTTGTAAGAGTGTCTAACGAGTTGGCTAGACGAAGTTGCGCGTTAAGGGAACCGGGTGTATCTTTTAGACAGAAATATCCTCCGAACGTCACAGGAGTATTCAGACATAGCATAGCAGAAAAGAAGGCCCGACCTTTGGTGAATCCCACACCCGTGTAGAAAAGTCTAAGGAAAACCAAATCCCAAAGAGTTTCTTGTGGCAACGTGAAACTGCTTCGTATAGGCCTACGTTGTGCTTGAAATAATTCGAGACATGTTTTTGTGTTAAAGATAATGCGCAGTAGCGATAAAAAATTTGTATCAATAAAACCACATCTCGACGTCATAGGAAACTGCCATAAACTACTGCTGACCGAGCAAAACAAAGCGAGCTAAATTTTGATTGGAAGTACAAACGGTAACCACGACGGATCCTGTTCAAGTATTTCGAGAAACGTGAGTGTATATCGTTAACCGCAAACTTTCACGCGATGTTTCTTGCTGTATAGCACAATTCAATTTTGTCAACCCGTCGGGGCCGTAGAATGGTCGACAAGTCGGATAGTTGACATGATCGGATACACGCGTTTAGTGCTTTAGCAAAACGCTAAAAAATCTCAATAACAGAATCATATCAGAAGACGAACTGCATGTTTCTGATTTTAATATACTTTTCAGAGATAACTATGAAACGAAATCGTAATATTCGTGAATAGATGCTTAATCCTTAAAGAAAGTAACGTAGATTGGAGGTGAAATAATCAAGTTTCTATAATTGTGGTTGATAAATCGAAGTTGTACTTACTTTATAGTATTTCAATGGCTATTACACCGGGAGACTTCACCGTCGCAGGATTTTACAAGTCTTCAGCCGACCCAAGTGGCGCAGAAACCACGTAAATTGTAGTGCACGCCCCCTGGTTGACTCGCATCCTAGCGTCAACTGAGGAGAGCCCAACTGACGTGTCAGTTCGGTGGGTTGGATACGTAATTTTCACTCCTGAAGTGTAATTTCATTGTCGAACCGGTATTAGTGGCTCTGAAATATCTCATTTCGCCAGAAGCAGATTACGCGTAAGTTTGACTATTCAGCATAGTTTATGAAATTTGAGATAAGGGATTAGTGAAACGCGTAAGTTCAATTCTGTATTTAATATTAGTATTTGTTTTCACGTTTAACTATTTCCTTTTTTATCTAAGATAAAACGGCTGCAAGAATGGATCAGCACTTCCGAAATGAAGTGAAACGCCCATTTTCCGAAGCTCTGAAGCGTTTCGACAACTTGGTTCGCATTGCAATCGCCGAATGCAGCAACTACGAAGACCGTCCTTTAGACGATAACTACTTTCGTAACCCTTCAATTCAAGGTGCCATTAGTGCCACGCACGTGGCGTTAACAGAGGTTAATAACATCGCACAAAGACATGTCAAAAAGTACACGAACTTGATTTGCCAGCAAACAGCGACGACAGGAGAGCTGGAGCGAACAGTCAACAGACACCGTAATGAGATTGAGATTTTAGATCAGTCGAAAAAGTCATTAGAGAGCACTCTTGCCTCGCTTCAAGACAGCGTTAACCATGCACAAAAAATGTTGGACAATACTAGAAAACTGTTAAATGAGCAACATCGCCAGCTGGCTGGCAGACAACAGACTAGAAACGTCATGAAATGGCTGATCTGGGTCCCAATCGTCGGTCGTAAGTTATAGTCATATTGTACATTCGTTTGTTTGGTAATAAGAAGATTGTGACTGATTTCATTGATGTACTCGTTATGATCGTTTCAGCACTTGGCTACATCGCTTCCGAATGTGACGTAAGTGATTCGCAGAAACGAGTTC